>VOQJ01017542.1:11559-22396 GCA_015052665.1 Apistogramma diplotaenia | reverse complement strand
ACTTGATGAGAAAGTAAAAATAAACAGCAGGGAGTCATCTTTACAGCCTCTGGCACTACAAAACATCTCATTCTGGCACATGTGTTTTAAACAATCTGGAAGAAAGCCTGTCAAAGTTTGTGTGAATGAATAAAATGTGTGGTTTGGGACACACTGAGAATCCCGGGACAGGACAAATGCTCGGCTGCCTGAGGACCTACCTGCTGTCACCAGTACACTGCTCTGGGCATCCATAATCCGTTCACACAGAGACTCGCAGGAGAACCCTGCAAACTGAACAAGCAAAGAGAAAAACAAAGGAAGTTAAATAATAGAAACAATCATTTCTATTGTTTATGTACTCATCAAAACATTGACTGAGAATTTGCACCATTGTTTAAAGAAGGTAATTTTGAATTCCAGTTTTTTTTTCTCTAGAGAGTATACAGAACAGGTGGAGGTGGAGGTATCCTCTGGAGAGAAGAGGAATGAAAGTCAGCACAAGCAAGACAGAATATATGTGTGCATGAGAGGGAGACAGGCGGAAAGGCAAAGACGTGAGGAATAGGTGCAGTGAAGGTAGATGAGTTTAAATACCTGGGATCAAAGTAGCAGGTGGAGACGAGTGTTGGGGTGATTTGAGACAGATGAATAGCAGCGAGAGTGAAAGGGATGGTAGTGAGAACTGCTATGATCTCTGGTTTAACGACAGCAGTAGTGACACAAAGACAGGACAAATAGTAGATATACTGGACAAAGGACGATGAATGTGGAGCTGCCAGGCATTAGGAAGAAAGGAAAACCACAGAAGAGGGACACGGGTGTCATGAGAGAAGATGTGGAAAGGGTTGATGTAGCATAAGAGCTAATCCACCAGCTAATCAATGAGTGTGTACGTTGACTGTTTGGATGCAACTAGGTAGCAAAGGCTGGGGGTTGAGAGTTTTTTTGCTGCTGCTCACAATGACAAGAGAAGAGGAAAAAATGCAGTAATGCTTCACAGAGCTGGAAAAACTACAGTCAGCTGATGGCTTTCTGTTGTTCCTACACTATGAAAATTAATGATTATAGCAGCTTCAAAACCTGCCTGACTGTAAACTATTTCTTCTTTGGCCCACAGAGTTTAGCGAGGGGTACATGGTAGCATAAAAAATAAGTCACAATTATTAGAAATGATTGTTTACAAGTTTAAAATTGAGTCAGAGTGGCCCTTTGAGGCAGACTAGCTGAGTTCTGAGCCAACATGTTCCTTTCCAAGTTCTTTTTTTAAGGTTGGAAGATGTAAGAAGTGTGCAATCTAAAAAATCTAAAACTAAGCTGCGGGCTCTTTTTACACCGGTGTACGCTGCTCCCACTCATCCTCGTTTACAGATTCATTGTCCTGGTTTAATCTTACATAACGAACCAGACAGGCATTAATTGCTTTTTTTATACGACTGTCATTCACCGCATTCCCTGCTAGATGCCTTGATTTCTGGACAGGGTTAATAGTTCACAGAGCATAAAGTTTCAGTGTTGATGACAGCATTATGAATTGGGTCACTGAGGACTCTGGACTCAGCAAAATGTCACGCCATGAGTGGCATTAGCTGTCCTGCCAGACCCCATCCACCAACCCTTGATGACTGAATTCCATGCCAAGCTGAATCATGATTAATATTAGCAGTCAGAGGAGAATCTTACAGGCCGGCGCTCTCCCAAACATTGTTTTGTTGCCGTGCCAAATATTGTTCCTGTCTAAAATGAAGTAAACATAAAAACTGAGATTTGGATGCTATACAACAATGACTAAGCAAAGACAAGGTCACTCAGACCGAAGTCTGCCAAAGAAGGCCCGTTGTGAGTTATAAAAAGAGCCCACTTTGGAGTCACATTCTGGAGGTATTTTTAGCAGAGCTACTACCCTTTACATTGAAGAGCAAGGTTAAATATCTAAAAGAGTGTTGGCTTGCTTGCAGAACTGCAGTGACTCTAGTGCCTTCTCAAAGTGGAAACAGCCAGCGAATGTCTGACCTATATACTAAGTGCAGGTGCTGCTGGTGGCGCGTTCATACAGGAGGCAGCTGATAACTACCGGAGGAGGGCGGTCTGCACGAACAGCAGCAAGAGTTCGGGTTCAGGCGGCGCTTTCTTGTGGAAATTGAACGAGCAACCTGCAGCACGGCCTGCCTGTTTGCAAAAATGCATAATAGTACTTACCACAATGGAGTGAACAGCACCTATCCTGGCACAGGCCAGCATGGTGTAGACAAGCTCTGGGATCATGGGCAGGTAGATAGACACCCTGTCTCCCTTTTTCACACCTTAATAATCAAAAAATGGATCAGCAATTACATGGATGGATGGATGAAAGAATAATAGAGATTACTGCTTCTGCACTTCTCCTAATAAATATGATTCTGTGCATTTGAGCTATTACATGAACACGTGTAAGAAAGATGGTTTGCCATGTTTAATTATCTGCAAATGACCGCGAGTTTGGGTTCTCACCCATTTGTTTCAGGACATTAGCACAGCGACAGACGTGGCTCAGCAGCTGCCTGTAAGTGATGGTCATATGATGGTCAGGTGAGTTTCCCTCCCTGAGAAGACAGCACACAAGAAGAAACACACTCAGACCTATAAATGGATTCCAAATCCGGTCTCTGATCCTGTAGAGGTCTATCTGTCTGTGTTGGTAAGCAGTTGCACACAGAAGTGCTTTCCTGATATTGTCCTGTGAGTTCTTTGAGTTCACAGTGGAGATAACCCGTTCCTGTTGTTCCTGAGTCTATATTAGATTTGGATGCTTGTCAGGATAGTTATTTGTAAAAACAATTTGGCACACTTGAAGAGGCAGCAGAACGCATGGTACCGAGCCAAAACGCAGCAACACAACCTGGCAGTTGTTGCAATCTTATCACCAGGATGGGAATTCTGAAATAAATAAAAAAGAGATGAAACTCTGTGATGGCAAAATGCAACAGCTACTGACAAATGCCCTCAACGTGTGATAATATATATGTTGTAACCCTGCTCTGTGTGAAATAGCTCCACATATTATTACACATTATACGCTTTAAATTGTTATAATTCGTTAGTAAAACCTGATAATCATCAGTGTTTCCCACATTTAATCCATACTGATCTATACAAAGGCAGTGGAAGGGGATTACTCTGATGCTGCTGCGTGTTTATTTTTGATTTGATTTGTCATTCGACTTCAATTTTCACAGCAGCATTAAAACGTAAAACTGATACCACAATTCCTCTGATTTCTTCTTGAGGGTAGGTATTTTTGCACAAAACGTGAGCTTAAGTCATTTGAGTGAAATGAATGTGGAAACTGGTATTATATAAGCACAGCTGGCAGTTCTAACTGCACCATGGAATGTGCAAAAATTGTCATGGCAAACGCTTAAGTGGGTATATTATACAAGTGCTTTGTTTTAGTACAAACCGCATTAATACAAACAGCTCCATCAAACCCTTATACTGCCAAACCTGCAGAACAACCTTTTTGTTTGCTAAGCTTAAACTGTTGACAGAGCAAATAACTGCCATACTATGACGGTAAAACATCATAAAGTGGAGGCTTTATGCAAATTTGTCATGGGTGTAAAGATATCAGCAAACAATAGCCGGTTTGCACTTGCATCTATCAAGTGAAGTTATTTGCTCTAACTAGAGTTTTCACCGTGGATTATTCAAATGGAAACTGGCTTTTGCATTAAATTTAAAAAAATTAAAAGCTGTTTGACCCAAATCATGCAAATATCTGGAAACGGTTATCTTCTAATTCTGACAGGAGGAAGACTGAAGCGCTGCTCTCGTGCTGTGTGCTGACTGTGGTTTGTTTTGGTGCTCTGCGGTCAGCTCAGGGGACACAACAGTTGTTTTTGTCTGGAATACCTTGCATAACTCCAGGCGGGACCACCACACCCCCCACCCCCACCCCACCCCACCCATTCAGAGGTATTATTTCCTCTGGGGGCATGCTGCTGCTTACCAGTAAAATGCAACCTTTTCACCAAGGCTCCCCTCCCTCACATGCCTGTCCAAGACATTATAGCACATGTTGGTTTTGGCCCCTTCCATGCATTTCACATATATGCTCCCCTTTGTCACATCAAAGTTGTACTGCAGCATCGGTCCTGTTGCAGGCTTCTTCCAAAAGAACTCATCAGCCACCTCCTTCCAGAAAGCTAAAAAAAAAGAGTTATACTTTTGACAGTGCTACAGGCAGATGAGGTCGACTAGCAGAGATGGATACTGTATGCAAACAGGCTCATAGAGAAATGAATGGCAAGGAAGCACTGCAAGCACTGCACTAAAAATACAGGCAAGTTTGACCTACCTTCTGGATTCTCGAGAGACTTCCTGTACAACGCCAGGTATGACTTAAAGTCAGGCACGTGAGCATCCTTCTGCAGGTCATTAGGAGGGTAGTGCATTTTATCCTGAGACTCAGGAACAACCATTGTGGAAGTACAGATGCAGACGGGCCTATATCATCTGAGAGTGAGTCAGAAAATGGAGAAACTCTGGAGTCCCTGCTGATCTGTCTGGTTCCTTCTGGGTGAGATGAGAACACTACAAGGCCTGTACTGCACCAACACAATTCAGCATGCAGAAAGACCCACCTCTAATCCCTGATCTGCAGGCTCTGGCTCGGTCTGCTTAGAGTGTGGACAGCCAATCAGGTCATGGAGTGCAGCACTCCCACTTTTTCATTGGATGTGCCATCCCTGGCCTGCTGATCACATTATGTTTCTAAGCAAGTAAGTGGAGGAGGACCATGAGGCAGTGTACGGCTAGATGAATGCTGGGGACAGGCAAACATTTGTTTTGAGGAGGAGGACGATGGGTGCTCTTGGTAAGAGAGAGAGAAAAAAACTGTCCACGTGAATAAACAAACTTTACAATCCTCAAGGTGTTTTTGCTATGTGAGGCTGCAGCTCCTGAATTGGTTTTATATTCACCGTTTACAAAATTAAAGTTTTTTATTTTCAGTTATTTATTTCTTTTTTGGTTTGGTTGTTCGTTTTTTATTTGCTTATACAGTAGGCATGCTCACTGTGAAACCCTTGCTCTCACTCTCCTTCACTCTCACTCTCTGACCTTGCAAATATTTAAAAATAGCAAAATTTAAAAATAGCATGAGGGAAGAGAAAAAAATACTGGCAAAGGAAAACGTGCTAAAACCAACCATATTCCAGCAAATAAGGAAAAATATAAAGATTTTTAGACCCACTGAAAATTTAATTTTGATATGATAATAATGATTTAATCTCAAACAAATTAATTAGGTTACTATCCACAATTTCATAATATCCAATTCCTCTTCTTTCAGCTGCCCCCTTTAGGGGTCACCATAGCAGATCATCTGCCTCCATCTCACGCTATCCCTAACATACTCCTCTGTCACTCTTTTGGATGAAAGCTGTCGCACAACCCTCTGCATGTCCTCCTTCACCGTGGCCCTCCTCCTGCCCAGCAGTTCCATCTTGAGCATCCTTTGCCCAGTATATTTACTATCCCTCCTCTGCACATGTCGAATCCAGATGCCTCTTTGACTGTACTCATTTCTAATCCTGTTACTCCTGGTCACTCTCCACGAAAGTCGTCGCATCTGTGACTCTTCCCATCCTCAGCTCCACCACCTGTATTATTGTCAGTGCCATCATAGCAGATCTCACTATCATCACAACCTTCCTGTTTACTCTTGCAGCTATCCTTCTTTCAATACTCAACTCTGATATTCCTATCCACCCACTATCTTCTTCACCTCTCTTGTGCACTGTCGGTTTTTTGTTGGTTGACCCTAGGTATTTTTACTCACCTACTTTCACTGCCTGTGCTCCTTGCAGCTTCACTGTTAGGCCTGTCATGTACTCATTCATAAACATGCATTCTACTTTCATTCCTCCTCTCTGCAGTGCATACCTCCACCTCTCCAGGCTTTCTTCCACCTGCTCTCTGCTCTCCCTGATCCCACTAAATTTATCGGTATTTTTGACTCCCTAGATCATGTTTTAAATTTAAATATATATTTTTTATATATTTACGTAATTTCAATATTTTATACTCGTGATTACACAAATGCACTTGTTTTGTTTTTGTCTTTAAGCCTAGGTGAAAATATTCGTAAACTTCAACGTGAACAAGTAGCCATTTATTTCGCCATTTATTTCTGAGGGCAAACTTGAATCTGGGCTCGATTCAGTGGCGCAGTGGAAAACAGACGTTACGTCGTGCGTCAGACAGTGTGAATCGAGCCTGAGCGCGCCTGTGTTGATGTTAGCTGCTGCTGTCCCGTTCATTTCCTGACGCACCGGGACCAAATTCAAGCCCCGAGATGTTTCTGTCTGCTGCTGTTCGCTCCGCAGTGTCGCAGACGGTATAGTTGTGATATTTTTTATGGTTCTGGGGAAACGTTTGAATGCAGTTTTCGTTTATTTGGAGAGAAAATGTTATGACTCTTCACAAGGGCACGTAGTTGAGGCCGCTCAGCGGAATGATCTTGGGTAACACTAGCATGCAAGCTAACTTAGCTTGCTGCTGTCAAACTTTTAAAGGCGCTCGTTGGACAATGAGCAGTGCAAGGAAGAATTGCGTGTTAGAGTGGGCTTTATCAGGGCCGTTGACATCCCATTGACTATCACGATAATTTCTGTAAGATCACTAAGTTTGTCTTTAGTTCACCAGATGTAGCTGCTTGCTACTACTGTATACACAGTGTGGCAAAGCACAGCAATTTGATTGAACACATATTAATACAACTGGAAAATTAACTCAGGTAGCACTAATGCTATTTTACTTTACGTGATAAGTGGCTCTGCACTAAAATCGTTTCGTGTTTAATAGTTTGCGTGGGTTTTAGATTCATTAAATATACATTGAAGTTTATTTCAACTTAAGCAAAACCCCGTCATTAATATTTAAATATACTTAAACTACTTAACTAAAAGTACTCTCTATGCACAATGTCCTGTTAATAATATATTATACAGATCATCATAGGATTTAAAAAATCTAAAATCTCCTCTGTATAAACTTTTCACTTTAATAAATCATCAAAATAAAGCACGAACTTCAAACTTAGCATTTTTAATGATAGATTTCTGCTCTGGAAAGCTACACCAACCCGATTTGTTTTTCTAAGTATACAATTTCAGAAAACTTTTAATACAAAAAAAAAAGTCTTCCCCTGTAGTGTCACCTTGCTCTCACCTAAAGATGTTTGTATTGTGATCTGCAACTCTTGTGTTCATGATCAGTGGCAACATGATTAGTTTTTCTGTGACTTTTTGAGGTGGTTCTGATAGATTGAATCAAGGTACAGCCACTAAAAATCTGTGTTTTGTGTCCGAGTCCGACTTTAGAAAATGTATTTAATTAATGACTTGGAGGAGTTTAAACTATAAACTAACATCTTTTAAATAAAACTAATGGGGAAAACCAAGAGATGATCTTAAAGTTGTAAATAACTATTAATATATATGATCTTTTTTAAGTTAAAACACCTCACTTCTTGTTTCGCTTTAAACAGTGAAACAGGAAGTAACTAAATGTAAGAGAGCTACAAACCTTTTTAGCATGATCCACTATAATGTCCTTTTCAATATTTTTTTATTTCATAACAAAAGTCTTATGGTTATTGTTGCACCACCTGACATTTTTGGGGTTCAGATACCAGAGTGTAAAAGAATATATATTAGTTGAATCCACTGAAAATGTATTCAACCTAAAAAGGTTTTATAAACTCCTGCAAGTCAAATATTATTTATTTACAAATTTAATGAATTATTTTAAACACAAATGATGCTCAAAAAATGTCATGCCAGTCACTTGTTTATTGTATAGTAATGTTGGCATTTTGATTTTAGTTCAGTCCCATGAAGTTAGTAGATATGTTACCTGTTTTCTTCTGTTTTGTAGGCCAGGCGGGTCAGGAGTCTGCATCAGTCTGCTGCACGTGCCGGAGCTGGGGGTATTTTTGTGGTAAGCTGCACTTTCTGTTCTTTAAGGCACAAAATGTGCAGAAGGTGACAGGCAATAACAGAGAGTACCTGCTGATGCCTAGAGACAGGCTTCCTTATTAATTGTATGGTGAAGACTTGGTTTTCAGTGTTGATCTCGTTATGGTACAGTAGATAATCAGCTCACGGAGAAATCTGTAAACATTATTAATGACTAGATAATTTATTTTAATTTCTAATATTGTCTAGATTTCTATTACTGTTAAGGTTAATTATTACTGTCTTTTTTCAGTGCAGTCAGTGCAGCTGTCATGTCACACTAACATTTTTTGAAGTTACACTGGGAGAGATGTTAACATACTTACTACTGCAACATTTCTCAATTAGTTTAATATAGATTATTGATGTTAAAACACTTTAGAAGGGTTAAAAACTAGATTTGCTCGTGGACCTAATAAAACAGGTATAAACAGCTGCACTACACCAGCTTTCTTTACTTTGTTTGTGCATATCTAAGCCAAATTTTCAAAAGCATGGCCTGTATTCTCGAGTTTTAGACACTGTATTTACTGTTTATGAGACTGTAGTTTGAAATTGTTTTTAAAAAAATCATAAGCTATTAAATCAAGATGTAACTCTGCAGCATGTTTGTGCGAGATTAATCCCAGCGGTATCCGTTTTCCAAAAGACCTTAATTTATCCAGGGAGCTACCATTACAGCCACACAAACATCTTGTGATATTTTCAGTGCAATGGAAACTCTCCTTGGTTCCATAGTCCCTTGGTAGAAAAGCTGTTTCTTTTGTTTGTTTAACATGTGCTTGATTTTTTTAATGGTTATTGCACTCTTCTTTAACTGGGCACATAGTGCTTGACAGTTTTAAATTCATAAAACCATTCAAACCATTTTTTTTGTTTATTGCACAAAGGATCATTATTACTCACAAGGGGGCAGTGTGTGCAGAAGCAGAAAAACAGTTATCTGTATTGAGTCTTTTCTATCGTTGGGTAGTAGCACCTGTTCCCCTCTGGGCTTACATGATGAATTAATATTTTATCAGATACTATTTGCTGCTCACAGATCTGTTACTCTCACACATGAAAGTGGTAGTTTGAAAAATTCTGCCTCAGTAGCAGCTTCGAACGGTTTAATACATATGCAGATAAATCTTTACTGAACATGATCATGTGTGCGTTATAAATAATGCTTACTCTACCATTATGGTGTTTCTGTTTCAGCACAGAGATACTGCTGACAACAACCCTGACACGCCTTTTGAGTTCACTGCGGAGAACAAGAAGGTGAAGCTCGCGTCTGTGTTGAACAGTATTTTTCGGGGGTTCACTGATGTGGTATTTCATTACCTGTACTTGTAGATATGGTGAAATTGTGCATTTGAGTTAGTGTTATTATACAAAAGCAGGCAATCTTTTCAAAAAATACCCAAATTGATTGCCTTTATGATCTCTATAGCTTTATAAAATAAAATAAATTAGTATTAAAGTGCCTCCACCTTAGTGCACTGTTTCTATGGGAAAGGATTTATTTCCTGGACTGTTTTTTCTTTCTACAAATCTCATTGATTATATGGTCTACCTACCACTGTACTGTACACTAGAATATTATAGTATCATTAAATTCATGTATATCTGTATTTCACTGTATAAATTGGCCTTATTGTTAAAATGAGAAATGCAGTTAAGGTAAAATGTCGTTTTTTGTTCACTGTAGAGGATTGAGGCGATCCTTTTGATGTACCCAGAAGGACACAAGCAAGCAGCCACCATCCCTGTGTTGGATGTGGCCCAGAGGCAACATGGATGGCTCCCCATTTCTGCCATGAACAAGGCACAGCTATATATTTTTAGTTTGTTTCCCAGTAGAATGATGCCCATCAAGCTTTTCTGATAATAACAAACACATTTATGCTAATGTTGAACTTCAGGTTGCTGAGGTGCTGGAGGTCCCTCCAATGAGAGTGTATGAAGTAGCGACATTCTATACTATGTTCCTGCGCAAGCCTGTGGGAAAATACTTCATTCAGGTCTGCACGACGACACCCTGCATGCTCTGCAACTCAGACAGCATCCTGGAGGCCATCCAAAACAAACTGGGTAATAGAGTGATTTTCCATTTTATGCTGAGAAACCAATGAAGAGATGAAAACAGATGAAAACAAACTTTTTTTATTGTGTATGTTTGAGATAAACAGGGACTGGGAACAAATGTATAAATATACAGTGGTATTCTGACATCAAACTGTAGCAGCAAACAAGAAGACTGAAATCAAGCAAGAAAACTGCTAACATACTTGAGCTTGTTACATTTAATAAATGACACTGTTTGTCCTTTAAGTCAACCAAAGAGTTAAATTTTACTTTTGTTTTCTTAACTCACATATGTGATTAACAGCTGTGCCACGTCAGGCTTTACCGCTTGAGTTAAAAATATGTTGTTTTAGTAAGACAATCTGTAGTGTCAGATGAGATTAGATGAAAGTAAAGCACTTCTCCATTTGCTTCTCCACAGGTATCAAAGTTGGGGAGACTACGCCAGACAAGATGTTCACTGTAATAGAAGTGGAATGCCTGGGTGCCTGTGTGAATGCTCCGATGGTGCAGATCAACGACAACTATTATGTGAGTGCTCTGTGCAGATGGCTTCCATACTGAACGTTATAACTAAGTTAACTAAATTAGTTTAAAGCTCAAACAAGTTTTCCAAATAATGGTCAAGGAATTCAGCTCTTAGCACCATTTCTAGTGTTTCTGTCATTTGGAAGCAGGTGCAGGTGTGGCACAAAAAAAAAAAAAATATATATATATATATATATATATATATATATAAAAAAAAATAAAAAAAAAAAAAAATTTTTTAGAAAAAAATAAAAAAAAAA
>VOQJ01017542.1:0-11539 GCA_015052665.1 Apistogramma diplotaenia | reverse complement strand
AAACTATTTTTATGGTTTTTAAAATTTAGAAAAAGGTGGAGGTGTGAAAAAAAAAAAAAAAAAATATATATATATATATATATATATATATATATATAAATGAATAAATAAATAAAAACTTAGTTTGGACAAATATCAACCAAATATGATCTAAAAAGTTTCCTTTTGGGATTTTTTGTGGTTTTGCACATGAAACTAACTATGCACTCAGTTACCATGAGAAATAGTTATTGTAAGCCGAGCGTAAGTGAATTACCCAATTAAATATAACACGACTGGAAAGGAGGAATTCTCTGCAACACCTCAAACTGCTGAGGTGTGATCATTAGTGAGAAGAGGTACGATGTGTTAACACCAAGAGTACCTTGTGCTGAGTTTGGCGTTTCTATGTGAATAATTAACACTGAGAAACTGCACATAGCCTTTGGGGATTAGATTAATTCAGTCATCACTTACACACATTCAGTTTCATTTGACTTGATACAGCTTGAAAATAAGAGCTTGAACTTGTGTCGGGTTGTTTAGGGGCTTCTAAATATGCAGGTGGAAGCAGCGAGGCAGCATTAATTAAACAGTCCATCCGATTCAGCCTGTGTACACTACCGTAATGTTTTGGAAGTCTACATTCATTTGTAATTTCTTTAACACTGCATTTCAGCTCAGCGCACAAACAGATCAACTGTGCTTTGGTTGCCCAAATTAAAATAAAATAAAAGATCCACTATTTGATGCATTTGTAGTGCTTACTAGAACAAAAACAATCTGTCAGAGCTGGTTTGTACTTGACTGACATTTAAAGCAAGTGCTATTATTTTTCACATGTATCTTCAATGTTTAAAAAAATAAGCTAAATACAACAGAGATTACAGGCCACCAAAAATAAAAGATTGGAAAACAGATGTTTAAAATAAGAATTTGACCAACAGCCAATGAAGAAATGGTTATGGTTTTTTCTGTTGTTTACTTCCTCTTCTTGGTTTCCTCTTGCAGGCAAACCAAGACATCTTCATTATAAAAAACCTGATTGTTTTTTGATGTGCTGTATTCAAATATTTATAGTGAGGGAAAACTGATATGATACAAAAGATAAATATGAGCCACTAATACTTGTAAATATCATTACAGATGTCAATATTCAGATTTTAGTGAACAAGGTTGATATTGGCTCATATTTGTGCATTCATACATTTAACTCTTGATATATTGGTGTGCAGTAAAGCTCTGCATGGCCTAAACATCACTAACAAAATACTTTTGAAATTTGGGAAAAGTTGTTGGTTTAAATCCAGTCACTGACTGACTAGGTCAATCTTGTATATCTGCATACATTTTTAAATGAATCATCATAAGCTCCTTTTAATTACAAAGGTAGCATTGAGAGTAATCTACTCTCTCATAAGAATATAATTTAATAGGTCTTCTTACAGATTAAAGGATGTGAAAATCAAAGATTAGACCATCCGATGACTTAAAGATATGCTACTTTCTTCTCTTATTCTAGGAGGACCTTACACCTAAGGACGTTGAGGATATTATTGATGAGCTTAAGGCAGGCAGAGTCCCTCCACCAGGACCCAGGTACCTGCAAAATCTGCATTATAGATTCTTATATAATTTTAATGCCATATGCACATTGACTGTAAATTAAAACATTTGTTTATTTCAATAGGGGTGGCCGTTTCTCCTGTGAGCCTGCAGGTGGACTGACTTCATTGACAGAACCTCCTAAAGGACCAGGATTCGGTGTAAGACCGGACCTGTAGACATTTCTGGGCCACTGTTAGCCTGCCATAAAGGCAAGCTGACAGTGAAACTGTTATGTTTAACTCAAACATATTGTGTAAATAAAATGTTCCTGTACATGTTCTCAAAGTGGCAGTGTCTCACTTAAATCCATTCCAACAAGGAAAAGATAATTGGAAACATGTGATGCACGGATTGAAGCTATACATAAAGCTAATTATATCATCTATATTCGGATACTACGTAACAGTTTTATAAAATCTCTGTCTCAGACACATCAACACTAAATGTAACAATTAAATACAGGCAATACTAAGGCCAGCAAAATTATCACGTCTCCTCTTAGGGATTCCACATTTCCCCGCCGCTATGGACCGGTGTTGCCTGCCGGCCTGCCGCTGCTGTCACCCTTTCCTAGCGAGAGACGTCACGCACCCGCGCCTTTTAAAAATGTCCGCTACTACGCCCGACACTCCACCACGTCCCCAGAAATGAAAACGTATGCAAACAGAGACGGGGTTGAGATTAATTCAAACTGTAGCATTTGTATTTTCAGCGGCTCACGGCGGGCTGTCTGATATAAGGAAGCATGGATCAGGTGAGCAACACTACAGAAACATCTCCGACACTGATATGGTTCAGATCATTATGTTATATTGACTGATTGTTTAGGATGTTGCGTCTGAATGATCATTTATACAGTAGCATTAGTATTATAATTTTACATGCCCATTGAAATAAATCATGCTAATTAACAGAAAACCTGATTCTTGAGACTTTCGCAAAATCACTTCCCAACAAAAAGGTGCAAATTGCATTGCACGTTCATTGTAAAACGTCATATTTCATTATAAGTTCAATATTTAGTTTATATTTTAAAAGCTGCATTTACATTCCTATCCCTTACTATTAAATTCTGAATGTTACTGGATTTGAAGTGTGAAAATGCAAGTGGCACAGTTTTTTATTTCAACTACTGTGGGTTTTATTGAATACATGTACAAGCAACATATTTTAAAGTGTTTATTCTTAAAATCTTAAAATAATTCGTTTTGAACAAATTTAAGATATTTCATATAGACTAATTGATTACTAATAGGATAACCGGAATTTTCATTTTATTTCTAACTAGCTCGCCAATAAATATACTCCAAACTAGATAATAGGTAGTATTAATATACCTTCTTAATGATAAAAGAACCACATATTGGCCTTTTTAAGAATATGCCTGGTTAAACACCATTAAAATGAATACGTACAAGCCATTACATGATAAACACAAACCCCCTGGCCTTGAACAACACAGCCTGCTTCCTATAACTGTTCCTGTCCTTTCATTTCCATCCCATCCCGAGGCCGTTTTCATGTCTAGCCGGTGCCCCTCCCCCACTTCAGCCCATCTCTGCTCTGCAACATAAAACGTTATGCATGGTGACGCATGCGCAGTACATCCAACAGATGCAAATGTCACTGCGCAACCAATTCTAAACGGGCTCGTCCACAGAATTGGCGGGCTAATAGGGCGACTTAACCAGATCGACCAATTACTGAAATTGCTTCTTAACTACGCGGCCAGGTTCACGGAAAGAAGAAAAACGCAATTCCTACGTTAACCTCAGCCGTGATCTTCGAGAAAGTTCCTACTGACCGCAGCACAGCGGCGGAAAAGATGACGTCAAGTGCCCATTCCTGTTCTCTCTCTCTTTCTCTCTCCCTCCTCATTCCTTACAGTTCAAATACACACGGTTAAAAGACACTTTCAGATGTTACACATGCCGCTAGCTCATAAAAGGTGACAGCAAAAAGCGCATTTTTAAAATTTAAAGATGCGAATTTACTCACAGTTTCGGTTAAATACATGTTAAAACGTTTGACACATACCCATCTACAGTCTATCCAGCAGACGCAGACCTTATAAGCTCGGTGGAGCTCAGGCAGTCACATGACTCCTCTCCCCCAATGAGAGCGAGGCTTGCATGTTTTGCTAGGTTTTTCTTCGAGAGGACGAGCGACGAACGGCTTGGATGTTTTCAAAACCAGCGATGAACGTCACACAGCCGTAGGCTACGGTTAACGTCCAGTATTTAGGAAATAACTGTTAATATTGCGCAATATTCACATATAGCGGAACCTGAATGAGTCGGTGGGAACGTGTAACCCCGTTTAAAGGTAAGCGCAAAACGAGGTTTGTTGGTTGATTCTCTCGGATCATGATGGGTAAAAAATCCTAGCAATCTGGCTAAGTTGTTCTGCAAGCTGGCTAACGTTAAGCTAACTTGACGTAAACTGCGTGCGAAAATGGGAATGTTATATGTTTGCGTGGGCTTGGTATAGTTGTGCCACGTGCGTTACACACATTGAGGACTGGTTTTCTCCGTTAACTGAAATTTCCACTCCTGTAAGTGCCTTTAGTAGGTGCTTTCTTAGCGAGGATATGGAGCGCTGATAGGAAAATGTCGGGGCGAAGCGGAGCGAGCTGGGTTAGCTTCAGCCTGCCAGCCAACGAGTCTGTGTAGGGCTGGAAACAAGCTCGCTAGCTAGCATAGATTAACCGCTGGGGAGGGGGAACGTTGTGAGGGCACTGAAGGAGCTGCAGTGAGCTTTTGTCTCCGGCTGTGCTGTGCTCTCTGTGTTGGTTATTGCCGTCAAATCGCGGAACGTGAACTTGAATTTTCCTTGTGTTGGCCACGCAGTAGCATGAGACAAAAATATTTACCCGCGAAACGATTTTCACCACAAAAATAATCAATAACACCACACCTCGTGTTTATTGTCTATGTCCAAGTTGCGAATTTTAGCGCTCAGCAACATTACTTTCTGCTTATTGGAAGCACGAGCGGCATTAACGTTTCCCTGAGGTGGGTGGTGGTGTCTGCAATGATCGAGCCAACGCCAGTCCATTTATTTACAACCAGCTCAGTTTGACGGGACAATAGCAATCAACGTAGTGTAAAATGTAGTCATGATTTGTAAATTCTCACATGGAACTAGCATAGCTTGAAAAACCCGGAGCTTGCGCCTCACAGGCAGCGACTGTGACATCTTGGGGGTGTGTTGGCTGATACAAAAGCCTGCCTGTCTTTACATGGCTGTCTGTGCAGCGACCGGTCTGAATCAGCCAAAACGTCAACCTGGAATTGAACATACGTGAAGTTAAAGAGTTATGCTGCATTGCAGCGTTTATACACTCTAAGTTGAAGTTTAAAAAGCCAAAATCTGTATGAAATTTGTAGTAATAGCAGTATTTTAAATGGCATTTGTCTCATGCTTATACTGTGTATTCATTTTCTGCTAGTACAGTATGCTTAAGATATATAAGTATTTAAATACATTTTAGTTGAATTAATCTGTTCTTCATGCAGCAATTTAAATAAAACACTAAATGTAAAATAAATTTGATGTTTTTGGTAAGGAAGAGGACACATAAATGAAGACAATTGCGTGCATTAAGAAAGGTAGACTTAATAACGTTACTCTAAGAAATGTTAATTTTGGGCTTGTGAAGAACACTATTTAGGGTTACATCCCACTTCTACACATAAAAATGTGCCACGATCACTGATTATTTCAAGTGTCTCCTTATGGTTTACATCATAAATATCATAAAACCAGCTGTCAGAAACACATACTCTTATTGTCTCCTTTTTTGGAGTTTATTTGAATTTTGAAGCCATGTATACTGCTAGTGTTCTAGAAACCTCTATGTTGAAATTGATAGAACAACAGGTGAATTGTGACAAATAGTGGCTTATTTTATTGAAGCTTGATGATAACATACTGTAAGTCTGTCACCTTTTGGACACCTTAATCTTACAGTAATGCATTACCATGGAAAGCACAGAGTTTTGCTGCTTTTCATTTCAATTAAAACTAAATATATAGTCATTGTATTAGCTCACCTTAAACCAAGATCTAATCAGTTAAACTGAATGTGTTAGATGACAGAAGGTTCAGTGACAACAAGCATACTTCCAGTCAGCCATGACACATCATTTTTGCTCTTACTACTCTAAAGACCAGCATTTTAATGCCATAGGTTTGGGTCCCCAATTATGTGTAAATGCTTATGCACTCTAATTAAAATGTATTTTAGTAGTAGTCTTGTAAAATTAACATATTTACTATTTCTGAATCGCGATAGCAATTTAGATAAATGAGGACAAAGGTTCAATTAATTGCTTCTCACTGGTGTAATAGATATTTAGATAGATACTTTATTGATCCTAAAGGAAATTAAGGCATCCAGCAGCTTAATATGCACAATAAATAGAATCAAATTCAGGGTTATAAGTAAGGCTGTACCACTTGATATTGAGATGTAGTAATCCATGATGTTTGTTTAAATTGATGTTTTATTTAATGTACTCTACCATTAATCTGCTTTTCCCTGGTTTGCTTTCTTTGCATACCATTTTTATATAGACAGAATAAATAAAAATGTTAATCATAGGTTTGAATGGACAGAAGCTGATTTTTATGAATAGAGCATATTACTCTCGTCCTTGGATAATGGTTCTTCAGGTGTTGGCGTTTGCTGCCAGGCTTGATAGTCATTGTGTTTTGTTAAATGTACATGAATGGATTAGTGAGTTTTTAGTTAGTGTACCAGTGTCCCCCAGTTTAACGAGCACTGTGACGATGATTTGCCTGAGGATGAATGAGACCTCCCACAGCGCTAAAGGTTATCACAGTGCAAGTAGGACATCATAGGTACCTTTTTGTTGTGGCATTGAAGAAAATGTGTTTCCTTGTGTTTGAAAATGTTTGCCTTTGCAGTTTTATCACAGTTTATGCGATTTGACACTGATTAAGCAAATTAAATGATAGGATCTGGTATTCCACGTTGGATTTGAATAACAGAAAGGCACAAATTTGTTTTTTGTTTTATTTGTTTTTATTTATAAACTCCATTTATTGAATTGTATGACTTAAATGGTGAACCTTAAAAAAACAAGTAACCTCAGTGTCAAGCTGTGATTCTCAACAGAAGATAAGGATATTCATGATTTAATATAGAAAAGCAGCTGTTGAATATTGGACAATGATGGGGTTCTTTGGGTCGTACGGGTTTCAGAGTATGGTAGTGCTCTGCAGTTAATCAAAATTTATATTAAATCATTCCTGTAATTTTTAAATAGGATAAAATGATTTAAGGTGCTGCCTTCTTTCTCACATTTGCGCTCTCATTTTATCTCGCGTTATAAATCCAGTGCACCCTTTCCTTTGCAGTGTGTGTTAACAGGGGATTTATACTGTGTTGTTAAAACTATGCTGTGACCTGATGTGCACCTTCCTAGAAATGTAACTACACGTCATCATCAATGCAGCCAACATAAGCTACATCTTAAGCTTCACATAGATTCAACACAGAAACACAAATCAAGCGTTATCCCCTTCCCTAAAACCCCAAATTCACTCCTTGACATGCTATTGCAGACTTGTTACTGCTGACCAAAAGCTGAACCATTAACACAATTTCGATTGCTTGGAGTAGAGAAAGAAGCGTCAAATTAAAATAAAAAAAAAAAAAAGCTTTTTCCCTCTCTTATACATCAGGAGTTGCTACAGCTGGTAGTTTTTTTTGCACCGGATGCCCTTCCTGACACAACCCCAATGGGATTTGTGTCTCTTGGTATCATACCGGGGAGGTCTTGCTTGTTAGGCAAATGTGTAAATCGTTACACTGCGGAGCCACTGGAACAGAGCACTGAATGCCAGCTCAGTTTTTGTATTGGTGTTTTTGTTTGTGATATCAGTATTGAGCAGAAATAATCACGACTGTTATTTTTTTATTTAGCTTTAATTGAGCAGACCTAGGGTATGGGCTTCATGGATTGGGCCTATGATGGTGCATCACATGGAGGATAGATTGCATAGGGATCCAGAGAGTCTGTAGGTCAAGTCAGTGCCTTTAACTCTTCGGCATTTTCCTGAGCATATTTGTGGGGTGGTAGGGTATATTGTCCCATTGGACTACTGCTCCTGAGGCAAATGCTATTGGAGGCAGTGTGTTGCTCGTCTACAATAACCTTTTTTGTTTTGTTTTTTTGTTCATCACCTCAATTTGAAAGAAGTCAAGGCCATGGTACATTAGTGCATAGTCTCAGCCATGTACAAGTGTAACAATGGTCAGGTGGGTGGTAGGTGTTCATATGATTTTAATAAATAATTCATATAAACAATTTTCCAGAAGAGCATTGCATTTTTGACCTGTCAGCGGTTTTGATGTTGTGGTTGCTCAGTACAGATTACCTTGTTTAAACTAGTCAGAGACATTTATATGAGAAACTGATGTCCGACAAAGAATCTTGAATCTAAATCTTTGGGAGAACAGCAATAGCAAAAAGGTGGTAGGAGAATAACTTAACCTGTTAGTGTGAACTTTTTTATATATATAAAAAAAAAATCATTGACGTGTTTTTGATTGTATCTGAGAGATCAAGTCTTTTTTTTTTGCCATGGTAACCATATGAAATTATTGGCTGGAAGCATTTCAAGATGTTGCGAGACTTGCCTCTACAAGGACTTTGCTGTAGTAATTAAAGACTTTCGGATGAACTGAATGACCTCAAAGTAGGAATCCCTTGTACAACACAAAAGCTGTGTAAATATTACTATTGCCTTCAAATTTTCAGCATATCGCACTTAACCACATTAGGATACACCACTGTCATGTTTCCCTTATTGATGTGTCTGTTCTACTAGAGCTCCAGAAGAAGAGCATATTTACCATGTTCTTTCTTCTGTGTCTTCCTTGACTGCTTTTGTTGCTGGTGGGCTAATAGCTAGTTATAGTAAAAATCATAATTGTGATTGTTTTGGGCAGTGCTGTAAAACTAGTAGCCGAAACTCAAAGCAAATGGGCAACTGTTGCATGCAAGGAGGACCTGGAGACAAAGACAGTCACTGATTGATCACAAGTTGATCTTCAGAAACTCAGAGTTTTACTTCCTTGAGATAGATCTTGTCTACCAAAGGCTCGAGTGAATTTAAGCTTTTAGGGAGGGGCTAAAAGCAGATTGCTGTAAAGAAAATGTCATGATTTATAATAAATGAAAAGAAACCGGTGCTTCATACCGAACATTAATAGTAATCATGTTATCCCTGGTATATTGTTTTCATAATTATTGAAGGCAAAAAATTGTCTTGTTGTAGGAACTCTGATTGTCACAGGTGTTAAATGACACTGCAAATGAGCTGCACTAACATTAAAACCTTGGACCAATGCCGCTTTTAGGGAGCAATTATAACTGGACTGCTGTGTTAGATTGCATTACTTTGTTTTGCTGCACTTTTGTTAAAATGATTAACAGCTGCTTGGCACAATGTTACACATAGGTGTCCTTGATAGCATGAAATTAAAAGCCTACCAATATTGATAGGAAGCTTATATCAAAAAATGTAAGCCATATCCAGTTAACCTCCATTCCCTGTGATCACAGACATTATTTTCTCCCCCAAACTCACAACAGGAAAAGCTGAATTTATGTTCTTGTTCCACCGCAACTTGGATAGATACCTGTCCAGCATTGGCTCGCAGGTGTTGACCATTATTCTGAAGCCTATAAATGTGGTCATTGTCCTACCTGTGGCAGCCAGTTTCTTTTCTTTCTGGTGTAGCTGTTCAGAAAGACCTACATCTGACTTTGGTCATGATCACACTGCACCAACCCTGATGGTTTTAAGTGCTTTGATAGCTAGTGGTATTACATTTTATCATATTGCTTTTAATCGAGACAATCAGATGGCTAATGCCATCATCAAACGTCTATGTTCACCACATGTATGGGATGAACAGCCAGTGGCCAAATATTGGTTGATCTTTAGTATGACTGTCAACCAGCTGTCAACTGCCAAGTCATTTTTTTAAAAATATTTATTTATTTATTTAAAACCCAACCAGTTTCCCCAAGAGAATATGACCTGTTGTTTTCTGGGAGTATTTTTGTAAGAACTGGCATTGTATACTTTGATTTCCTTTTTCTCATCAGTTGTAGCTCGTTTTTGTTGCTCTTCCAGAGCTTTTTGTTTCACTTTCATCCATCCTTCTTTCCTTCTGACGCTAGACTAGCTTTTATTGCTCATCTACAAAGCCTTTGCAGAGTTCGTCTCATGGTGTAGTTAATTGCTGGTGAGAATTTGCTTTAAAGGAGGAACGTGTTAGACAGCTATTCAGTTGTGACACCGGTGTGTATCGAGCCATATTTCTGTGTGATATGATGTGCTGTAAAGTAGTGTGTGTATTTGTGTGGCGTGTGGAAATGAGGGCTTAACTGAGTGGGTATTTGATTTACAGAAAAAGTAATGCCATTAAGCAAGTTAAAAAATATTTACGACTGCTTAGATCAAATGATTTGAAACAGTTTAGCTGGCAATAGCATTTTATTTTTGTGTTTAACATTGTAGCAGTATGTCATATAGTATTAAAATAATGGTCCAGCTGTGGTTGTGACATTAATTATGGTGTAGATGTGGTCAGTTTGAAATATTTTCTCTGGCTAACTTGGCACCATTTAATGCCAGCATTCATCTCCTGATCACACTCGCATGCACACAGTGACAGATCTGGATGCTCAAAAATCAGATTTTCCTCCTATTTCTGCCAGATCATGAAAATCAGATGGTGGGGGGGGCTCTGCAGTCACATCAGTTTTACACGTGCCGTCCAGGCAAATCTTCATAGAGCCACTGAGAGAGACGTGCTTAGAGCCATGCATACGCATGAAAAGAAATGCGGCACAGTTTCTTTTAATACAACTGGATTTCGAGCTACATCGAAATTTCAGATTTCATAGATTATTTTTAACCTCTTCCGATCTTTCCACGCTGAGTAAATGCAAGCACAGAAAGGACTCTTTTTAAAAATAACTTGGTAACCATACCATGGCTTCTATAGTATAAAGCCTTTCCAGACAGGCTGTAAGCTTCTTAGAGAATAGCGTATTGACTAAGGTACTGTAATGCTGGAGCAATTATGTAAGGACATAAGGTATTCCCTCTTAACCGTGCGCTCTTTTTAGAAAACTAGTTTGGATTACAATGAATTCATTTGGATTATTTTTTCATGGGTTGAAAAGACCTATATTTTTTTCTGGCTTTTATCTCTGGTATTACACAAGGTTTTATATTTTGTTCTTGAAATTCATTGCCTTCCTTAAGAAACTCTGATATTGCTATATCAAATGGTTTGTGCATTACATATTTTTTTGGGTGACAATTTAAGAAAGGGAAAAATAATAGGCAAAAAATTAAACAAGTAACCTTCACAATGAGGTAGAGGGATCTAAATGTAGATAAATGGAATGGAAAATATCTTCAGCAGTTTGGCAGACATTGTCTTAGAAGAAGAAAGGAAGGTCTTACCCCTTCACAGGTATTGGGGTTAGCCCTTAGACCGTGTTTCTGAGGGAAAAAAAAAATTAAAAAATGTACTTTTTGACTCCTTTGTTGCAAAAAGTACTAGTCATTTGGACATCACAGGGTTAAAGGAGGAAAAAAATAATCACTTCAGTATGACTTTGCACTTACTAAATGTATGGGTTCCTTTCATGTGAATCATAAGCAGTCTTTGAGACCTAAACTGGTGCTCTTTGTGCTCAAGACTCCTTCACACTGAGAGGTTTAACTTGGCTAGCTTTGGAATTTTTGGCCTATATATTGTCTACTTGGTCTAATTTTGTCATATCACAGCATTTTACGATCAGCACAAAGCCAGAATTACTTATGGCTGTAATAAAGCTGTTTACTCTACTAAGACTGATTGGAGTTCCTCTTTTTTTTTTTTTTGGTTTTTTGT
>VOQJ01017538.1:31424-65104 GCA_015052665.1 Apistogramma diplotaenia | reverse complement strand
AATAAAAATATATAAAATGTATATTTTATATATATATATATATATATATATATATATATATATATATATATATATATACACACACACACACATATACTACAATCCCCATAATGCACTGGGCCTTTTACGGCTTCTTGTACGTACCCTCGTAGCGGAGCAGACATTGCACTGTGCGATCGTGCAGCCGGCCTCGGCGTAAGAGGTAAGTTTTTATTACTACTTTTCACGGAGTCCCGGTACAGAATAGTGAATGGAAACATGTTCGAAAACAAAAAGCGCTAGTTTAATCTGACGTTTGAGCACGCATAGCGCAGTATAAGTTCTTAAATCGGCTGCTATTGCCTGGTTTGGGGCTAACGGCGGACACGCCTATGTAGGGTAGCAGCTCCGGGGGTTCCAGAGCTGTCCGCGCGGGCCGAGAGGAGGTATGAGCACTCAAAGGAGACGGGGTATTTATAGCAACTGGTGAAAAGGCCACTACCAGGCGGCCGATCAGCTAACGCCTGGAAATATAATTTATCTGACGTCTAACACTGGCCTGCAGGGAAGTATGCTACCTATATGAACTGTGTGCTAGCACAGGCTGAGTCAACGTTAGCAAACATGACACAAGCTAGTAGCAGCTAGTTAGCAAGCGTTAAGTAGTTTTAAAAAAAAAACATTGTAAAGAGTTTTCCCAAGAATTAACGTTACTAGCGTAAATTTCCTCAATGTTCATTTACTTCTGACTATATTTACGCGGACCTGCACCTACTTATGTGTGGTTGGTATTCGCG
Source organism: Apistogramma diplotaenia (assembly GCA_015052665.1). Taxonomy (NCBI): domain Eukaryota; kingdom Metazoa; phylum Chordata; class Actinopteri; order Cichliformes; family Cichlidae; genus Apistogramma; species Apistogramma diplotaenia. The sequence goes on along the minus strand of VOQJ01017538.1, from coordinate 64,328 downwards.
GTGTGCTGCTTGGAGTGTACTGCTAATGTGCAGAGCGCTCGGATTGTTCCAGTAACAGCCGTGTATCGTTATGTGGGAGCACATGACTTGGGCTGTCAGTGTCACCCGAGGGAAGGGGACCCCCCCCGCCCCCCAAAAGAAAAAAAAAATAAAGCAAGATACGAATGGGCTCAGTGTTTATTTCTCCCAGTAAAGCGGAATTTATATGCCAGTTGGTTGTTGCCTTTAGTTTTTTAAAACTCTGTTTAGTTTTAATTCAACATAAAGAGTCAGCTGACGGTGTATATTGTCTACTCGTGGATCTAAAATGCAACAGCATCCAAAAAATACAGTCTTAAGTTATGGCTGTGTGGGCTAACCAAGATGTTTCTCATAAATCTCTCACACGTTGACATCTGGTGACTTTAATTAGTTTTGATCTGAATGGGAGGCTGTTGCTTCACTCATGAACTACCTTTATTTTTTTCCCTTATCATATTCTGTTTGTCTGGCTCGCTCCCATCCACACTCTTAGTGTGAGTTGCAGGGTGATTCAGGATGGTGGACCAGCCTCTGTGGGAGCAGATAGGATCCAGCTTCGTGCAGCACTACTATCAGATGTTTGACTCTGACAGATCACAACTGGGATCTATATATGTGAGTTGGACTTGTCTTCTGTAGGTGTTTAAGAGTAAACCCTCTCTTTAAGGGTTTGCTTCTTTTGTAGTTCGCTTTCCTTAACCTTGAGTTGATAATCCTAATTGTCAATTTAGGTATTAATATAATCCTGTCAAGTCAATTTATGTATATGGCACATTTTAGAACAAAGGTTGACCCAAAGTGCTTTACAGTTGCAAACATGGAACTTGCATAAGACAGCATAAAAAGAATAATTGGGAAAACAAGTAACAAACATAACTAAATTCTAACAATGGTAAAATAGTGACCTCAGGCTTGACCATAAGCAACTAAAAATGGGTATATCTTTATAGCTGACTTAAAACCGTCAGTTGTAAGAAAACAAAAAACAAAAGTTCTTCTGTGGGGTGGCAGACAGTCTAGCAGCAATAACTGCAAAAACCCGGTCACCTTTTACTTTATAGCTCAGAAACGGTGAGAGAAAAGTTGTTGGGATGATGACCTCAGTGACGTAAAGTGAAGGTAAAGTATGGAGTTAAAATATCTGTAATATATTAGTGGAGCTGATCCATGGAGAGCTTCATCTATTTGAAACCTTGCAGGGAGCCAGTGTACCTGAGCTACAACAGGAATGGTGTGGTGTCTTTTCTTTGTACCGGTTAAGAGTTGAGCGGCTGCATTTTTGAGCCATGTGCAAACAAGAGTGGAACTGTGCGCTGGGATAGAGTCCAGTTTCTAATGCCTGTTTCCAGAATCTCAGTTTTACTGTCACTTAGTTCTAAACAGTGATTTTTAAAAAACAAGCCAACTGAAATGAAATTAACAGTGTTCTGTTTTTTTTTTAAATAAATCCACATAGCCTCTTACCTTTTTGAATTTTTTTGGGGGGGTTGCCCAAACCCATTTCCTCAACGGCTGTAGTGCCTTTCATTTAGTTTGCAGTTTTATATACATGTGACTTATAATTTAAATTCAAGGAAATTCACTGTTTAAAAGCTTATTTTTATGCGTCGAGTCAGAAAATACTTTGTATTAAATAATTGTCCGTTGTTGACCAAAGTAAATCAGGATTTTCAAGCATGTGTCAGTCTCAAATTAAACACGTTTCCTTGATCTTTTGATGCCATGGATGACATCTGTGAGTTGAGGACTTGTGATTATATCATTGCAAAGTGCTGCCAAAGGCACAGAGGAAGCTGTTTGATAATAAGTTCTTAGTTCAGTTGACAAAACCAGTCACACTTTTCATAAATTTCTTGCCTAATGTCCTTTTAAAATGTGAGGAGCTTTGGTTGAAAACAGCTTTTTTATTTTTTGCACATTTATGCATCAAAGCGTTTACACGAGGCACTTTTTATCAGTACTGAAGCCCAGAAAATCTCACAAAATAGGTTGTTACCACCAACATGATTGTCATTTTTCCTCCTTACATGTCAGTGTCTAATTGATAATGGCTTAAGGGTGCAGCGCTAACATCTGCTGAGTCATGATGTGACTTTCCATCTGCAGGTAGCATCCTCTCCCACTTTTGTTCTGATCTCTTTTTCCCTCTTTCCACACAGATTGATGCATCATGCCTTACGTGGGAAGGACAGCAGTACCAGGGAAAAAGAGCAATTGTTGAGAAACTCACTGTGAGTGTATCTGCTAACCTATTGTCTTGTAGAGAGGTCACATGCATGCAACAGGTGGTTGGTGGCTTAAGTGAGACGTGTATTGGCAATGTCAGTAAGCTCATGCACACCAGGAAACCAGCTTCCACTGTGAAATGTGATCATTAAAAGAAGCTGGCTCATGTACAGTGCTTTAGTGATGATCAGATTTCTCTTTGTAACATTTTTTTAAATCACAGTAGTTCAGAATAATTCATCTAAATCTTAAGTAAATGTTTTCACAGCCTCATATACATGTTTTAATCTTCCTCTTCTGTATCTCTGTTATGTGTGTGTGTGTGTGCCAGAGTCTCCCATTTCAAAAAATAGCGCATAATATTACGGCGCAGGACCATCAGCCAACTCCAGACAGCTGCATCTTGAGTATGGTTGTAGGACAGCTTAAAGTAAGTAGCACTGTTATAACGTCTCGATTATGTTCCTATGTTTTCAGGATCTGATTAGTGCTTCTTCATTTTTAAGCTACGGTTTATTGGTTGAACTTGATGAGAAACATTGAGCAGGTGTGTATGTAACAAACAGTATAAATTATAGATGCATTAAATCAAACCAGTACTTGCAGCTAATTTTTGAGTTTTTACAAAATATTGTGTATTTTTAGTTAATTTTTCCCCAAACTGTCTTCAACTAAACTGGGTTGCAGCTACTGATGTTTCTGGTGACTATTTTATTTTAGAGGAGAAGAAATGAGACTAAAAGTAAAAGCGGCAAACTTGAGGAATGTTTAATGATGAGATTCAACTTTTTTTTTTGCACGTGTATCTAAGAGCAGTTTGAACCCATTGATCACATTCTACACAAACTGTATCTTAAACCACTTTAATATAGTCGCAAATGTCCCCAGAATGTAATTTCTGCCCAAAATGCAATGCAGGTCTTTAGTTATTTATTTTAAGTTTTTAAACCCGCTGGTTAGGATCCATTTCTAACAGTCTGTTTCAGTGTTTGTTGCTTTGAAGTGAACTGGAACGGCGGCAGCAGGAGGTGTGAGTGACGGAGAGCAGCACAGCTCGTTCACTATGCTGAGACCACACTGCTGATGATGCAGACCTGAATGAGATCCTTCATGGCTTCTAACTTTCTCCCTGAGCAATAAGCTCTAAACAGCACAGTCTTGGTTTTTAACTTGTGTGAGAGTTTGTCACACAGTATCACATTAAAAAGCAGTTATTCTGCTGTCTGACAACAAGAAGAGAAACATGAGGAGATTTATTGTGTATCAGGAGCAAACTGATGTAAACGGCTGAGTTTAACTCCACGGAAGCACATAAAAGCACACAAACACACACCTAGTGCATCTCTGTTGCACCTTGCACCGCCAGGTTGGTTATTTGTCATGAATCCCATTTTATTGTTCAAGCCACCAAAGTCCTGCAGTTCCACAGATCCAGGGTATTAGGATTAAATCTGAGACTTTTACAGGTCATACTTTACACCATGATGTTTTATCAATACTCATTACACAATCATTTTAAACTACCTTTAAAGCCCCCCTGGATGTGAGGCCTTCTTTTCTTGCAGGTTAATGTGCCCGTCTGTCTGATGTTGAGTGGCCATTTAACTGACGTAGATATGAGAGAAACATAAATGGATGCAAGCTTGTGTCAGGTGTAGCATTGTAGACCGTGCTGCACACGACCATAGTCGACCTGTGCAGAAAACTTAAGGCAACAGGAAGAATAAATAAAAGCCCTTTGTGATATCTGCAGTCCGTTTTTTTCACTAGTGTATTCAGTACAACTTTCCAGTGAACAAAATCTGTTTACACTCTAACAAATAGTGTCCACCTGCTCAAAAAGATTCCTAAAGTGATTGTGGGGATATTTTTTGACCAGCGTATCCTGTCCTACTTCTTCTGCTGTACCATTGGTGCATTTCTGCTGCAGTAAATGTGTTTTTGCCCGGAAACAATAAGAAAATATTATAATTTTAGTATTCAGTTTTTTTTCTCCAAAATCTGCCCTCCTGTTTGAAGACTGTGGGAAAAGTGTCACCAGTGCCATGACTCGGCATTTCCACCTTGGAACCGCTTTGTAAAACAACCCTGATTCAGAGAGTCGTGGCTTATGTAAAGAGCAAACCGTTTTAACAGGGATCCCTCTTGTGTGCATGCTTTTTTTGGGGGGGGGTGGGGGTTCAAATATGTACTTTTGATGAATTTGGGATTAATTACTGACAACTTTGCCATTTGTGTGTTTGCAGGCAGATGAAGACCCCATTATGGGTTTCCATCAGAGTTTCATCCTGAAGAACATTAATGACGCATGGGTGTGCACCAATGACATGTTCAGGCTGGCCATTCACAACTTCGGTTAACCTGCCTTTCTGCTTTGGCGGGCAGGGGCGGCCGTAGTGAAGGTCACTGTGTGAAGTATGGAGGGAGGAGAAGAGAGAGCACTCACCCCTCCCTCCCGGCTGTCTCATTCATGCCTGTTTTGACAAACAAGCAAACACCAGATTCTAGATGTCAATCACAGAACCTCATCCGGACGGGTTTTCAGACCAGCCCAGCCTGTAGAACTGCAACGCGTTTCTTTGCTGAGAGCCGGCCGACCAATCAAACGCCCCTGTCTGCCACTCTGCTGATCTGCATGATGCTGGGAGCCCCCCTCATGATACTCAAGCCACCCGAAGGACAAACAGCTGACCGATGCCATTAACTCCGCTCTGCTCTCTTTGCTCTACTCTAACCCATTCTACTTTACTGTTGACTCCACTGCTGTCAACTCGGTTCTGTTAGCACTGTTGTTGACTGGTTCGTAGTCCCATGTTCAGGTTCAAAGGTGGTTCTCCAGTTCATTTCTCACTCATTTGTTTTTAGATGCCACTTGTGTGTTTACTTTAGCTCGCCTCAGTGTGTTAAATTCAGTTTTATCTTCCTTTTACACACCTGTGAACTTTGCCATGATTCGTTTGCTCATGGATGACAAAGGTTGACATTGCTGTGTCTTTTGCTCTGACCCTGCTTATTTTCTCTCTTTCACACACATTTGGCAGTTAACATGGACTACAGCCACGATACACAATAAAACCTGGACTTTTTTCTTAATGGTGTCACCTTGTCTCTCCGTATCATGTTGTGGTGCCTCTTTAATTATGAACTTGTGAATATTCATATTCGAGTTTGGTCTTTAGAACTTTTTTTTTCCTTATTTAGATTGTTTTACGGAAGATTTGCTGGATGCATGTCCTCAGGTCTCTGATTTAAAATGGGGAGTCAGACTTTGCTGAAATGTGGATACAGTGTGTGTGAATTCCCAAATCAAAACAATATATATATAATTTGCAATGTCTAAATGACAGCAAGTGTTCACTGTCAAGAAATAATCCATTAAGCAAATTGGCAATTAATGTTCAATTAAATTAGAAATGTTTAAATACATAACTAGTTATCCATCCATCCATCCATTCTCTTCCGCTTATCCGGAGCCGGGTCACGGGGGCAGCAGCCTAAGCAGTGAAGCCCAGACCTCCGTCTCCCCAGCCACCTCCACCAGCTCATCCGGAGGGACTCCAAGGCATTCCCAGGCCAGCCGAGAGATATTATCTCTCCAGTGTTTCCTGGGTCTGACCCGGGCCGCCTCCTGGTAGGTTTCGAAAGGATAACTAGTTATTATAGACATACATTGATTTATCACTAAGCTTCACCCAGGTGGGCTTTCAGACCAGACCAGCCAAAATGCATATGTAATTTGAAATTTTGGATGTCCATCTCTAGAAATGCCAGATTATAATAATTGGTACGAAGTCCATCCTGAAGCCAGTCTCAGCAACCACAGGGCTAGAAGTGGTCCAAAGACAGAAGATAAAAGGCCCCATGTTGTGTGTAACCATGGTGAGAAACCCCACTTACTAACCCATACTTGGTGACAAATTATTAAAATACTATAAGTAGCGTATGACAAAGTCAAACAGGCATTATTTAATTTGTAATTTTCCAAAATGGTTCCAATATGGACCATTAAGCTTTACCAAGCTGCCGCCTGCTGGTCCGACATGACCCAAAGCTGTATTTTTGGCACAACACAAACCGACAAAAAATATTTATGGTCGCAAAAACACATGGTCAAACTGTTGTGTACGACATTAATAAAACTATGAAGGAAAAAAAAAGATAAACGGACAAAAATTAATTCAAATATTTAACCTCAGTAACTGGCAGGAACCATTGATCTGTCACAATGACAAGTCGGAATCTACTGCGCGGACAAACCGGAAGTTTAGACGGTTGCTCGGGGTGAACAGTGACAGCAGCATCGCAGCAAACAAAATTGCATCCTTTCCCCCTGAATAAACCCAGGCTCCCCTTTTCCCTCACCCATGGCGTCCAATGCTAATATAGATATCGAGGGTGCGACCCAGCATCTCCGGGACATCCTCAAGCTCGACCGCCCCGGGAACAGCACCGGTAAGTGGGGCCGGGAGCGAAAAGCGGCTGCGCTGTTTTAGGCCGCAGGAGCTAGTTGAATGCTAGTTAGCTGGCTAGCTAAATAACTTAGCCAGCGTGCTGTAGTTTACCGCCTAGCTGTGCTGAAGTGAAGTCACCTCCAACTGCAGATTTAGCATGAAAACACAGCTTGAATCTCACTGAATTCGCGTCAATGTTTTAAGACTGATTTCCGCGGAGCGGCGAAGGTGTGTCGGGTCGTCGCAACGTTAACTGTTGCTAACTGCGTCGGAAAGTATTTTGTCATCCTCAGCGTTAGCTCGGTTAGGAGCTTAGCTCACGAGTCTGTTTTGTGGCATCAAAAAGCGACCAAAACGTAGGAAAATGTTTCGTTCATTGGAAATTAAATCTGCAGTACTTGCTGTTTTGACTCAAAGGCGGTAATGAGAGGTATTTTACGGGTGTGAACAACCCCCCACAAACTGCGTAGAAGGCTCAACTTGCCTTACTAATTTAAGAACACCGATTCACGTGTGTTTGTTTGTCTCGCTTTGTTTACTACACGGTACCTTTTATCATACAATATAACAAAGAAGTCATATTTACGGAAACACGACTGTTACGAACCCAGCATCTTCCACCTTTAGTAGTATTTTATGTTTTCTTTTGAACAACATTGCATTTGAACTGTCACATCTCTACACTACTTTTGGCACTCTTTGCAGTAACACCGATATGTCAAATTAGCATATATTACACATTTACGTTCCCATATATTGTTGCCTTTTTCATTGATACATGCTTATAGACAGTGGAGAATCCAAACTATTTAAGACCTGAATTAATTGCTTACTGTCAAAACCTTCAGTTTCACAGGAATGGCTTAAACCTAGTCCTAGATTACAAACCTGTTTTTGTTTAATTGTTTTTTACTAGGATTCTGCTTAATCTTTATGTTGAAAACTGACTTCTTATGTTATCAAGACAGACAATTTGTCCATTTTTTACTTCATATGATGTATATATGAATGGATGTTCATAATATGGTAGTCTCAAGGAGGCATGTCTTGATGTCATCTACATAATGTTAAAGACTTCTGTTTGTGAGGGATAGCCAATCATATTTGGGGTGGTGGGTGGGGCACTAAAAGTTTTTTTTAGACCAATACAGTGAGGTCTGAATGAAGTCCCAGTATAAGATAAATAAGCATCATTTTACAATTTTCAGTCATCCGAAGCTGCTCTGCTGGAGGTCTTATATCAAAATAAGTGCTGGAAATGAGCATAGTAGAGCCCTTTTTAGGATGTAGGTTAAATGAAGTGTCCTACAGTTTTTAATGAGATTGTGTGGTGTTCGTTTAAGACAACATTGTTTTGTTGTGAAGCACATTGGCATATTGTGTCCAATTAAGTAAATAAAACCACCACTGAATACACAATACTGTGAAAATTATTATTTAATTGCTAAATGCACTTTTAAGTTTGAATTCTGTAATTGTTGTACACTTGTGCATCACTGATGTGATTGTGTCAGGATCTAAGTCAAACATAGTCTAGTGAGGAAGCCCCAGAAAGAACACAAGCCCTTTGCAGCCTTTGGATCTCCTACTTTCAGTGTCTTTCTCAGATGCAAATTCAAGTGAAGGCGGTAGAAAGCTGTCTTTTAATGGCGAGCTGAATGGGTTATTGGGAGCAGGCCTGCTAGGAAGTACTGACCGGTCCACTATGTCAGAATCTACAAGACCCATCTCTACAGACCTCAGCAGTGCTCAGGAGAGTCAGATAATGTGAGTTGCTTACTTAACCTGCTCAGTGGTGTTGCATTTATAAAGACTTTTGAGGCTTTTTTTGTAAAGCGAACCAATGCAATTCCAGCTGTCTTTCTGGTGATGATGGCTCTACCTGTATCCCCATCACTTCTAACAATGTGGAGATTGTGGCAAGCCAAGACTCTAGCATCAGCAGCAAGGCTCGAGGCAGTAACAAGGTAAGAAACCAAATTATCAGCAGCAGGCCGGCGGTGCTGGTGAAGAGAGCAAATCAGAAATTTGGAGACAGGCAGTTTCTGAAACAGCATGTACCTGAAAAAGGTCTGTTGCTGTTATTTTTATCTGAACTGATCCTGCATCTCTGATGACTCAACATGGTGTCATAAGGTAGCTTTTTTTTTTTGTTTTTTTTTTACAAGTGACAAACTGCAGTATTTAAAGATCCTTGAACAATCTAAATAGTCTTTTTGTGATTTATAATTAGAGGAAATGTTAATGGAAGTGTGGAGTTATAAAAAGATCATTTATAGCATAATTTAGGCTTTCTTTAGCTCTTGAGGTTCTTGCCCTTGTTGACTGAAAAACTCCTCATAAGCTTTGTTCATTACTCATGTATTTTCAATGATGTATTTGTGGTTCTTTCAGGTGAAAATTCAGCCTGTTGCCAAGTACGACTGGGAGCACAAGTATTATTATGGCAGACTGATAGCCGTGTCCAACTCCTTCCTGGCCTATGCCATCAGAGGTATGGGATTTTTGAGTTATTTCAGCTGCTGTGTTATAAGCCAACGATAACTTCTACCAGGGACAATTAAAATGTAAAAATATTGTACATGGTTTTATAATACAGTCCTTTAATTTTGGTCATTGAGTTCACCCTAAAGCAGGCCATCGTTCAGCCGAATAAACGGTAATCATGCAGTGTCCCAAAATGTATTTCATCACTTAATGCGCAGGTATGAATCTGAATATATTATTCAATAAAATGTTGAAGCATATGGCAAGATGACACAAGCAAAAAATACTCTTGAGATGTTGGCTGCGTTTTTATTTAAGGCAAATTGTAATATTTGGACACTCAATAGTGGCTTTACTTGAGATCACAGTTAATGTCGTGGTCTTGATGAAATCTCAGTCCCTGTGGGGAAGGTTTGTTTCAGGCCGCAGAGCTTTTAGTTTAGTATTCAAGCTGGTGCTGAAGCCTCACATCCCACGTTGCTCTTTGATGGGATTCATGTGAGGTCTCTGTGAGAGCTCCGCAACATGTTCTTCAACAGGCTGCTTCTGTGGCGCTTTGGATTATATATGAGATGCTGCACTTCTGGAGTGATGTCATAAGTTTGCGTTCAGAATTGTTTTGTATACTTCAGACTTCACAATTTCATCAACTGCAAGTTCAGCTACACAAACAGCCTCAGGCTTTGATGTTCCCACCTTCCAGCTTCATTGTGCTTTTAGTACAATCTGATATTCTGCTGCTTTGTCTAAACAGACTTTCTACCTTCAGGCCTATGGAGGCTGAGTATGTAATCGAAAATGACACATCTCCAAAGATGTTTCTGTGGATGTTTTTTTAAAACGTAGTTTGAGCTGTCGTCTGTGCTAATGAGCCGTTTCCTCGGTGCCACTCGATCCCTGTACCCACCTGTGAGCTGAGTGGTGTTCTAGTTATGCTTTCTAATCTGCTCTTGGCTTTTCTGGGGTGCCTGTGAACACCCTGTAATAGTGTAGCAGGGTAACTGAAATATCTGAAGTGAAGGCTCAGTTTAGATCTTCAGTTTCACTATTAGAATTACTACATCCTGTAATATCGATGGCTTCTTGGTTTAAAATGCCATTTCTTTCCCTTCAGGTGCCAACAACCATGCTATGGTTCGTGTCCTCAGTGTAGATTGTGGTGAGCGTTCCTTACTGAAGGGATTCACTGGGGCCGTCACAGATCTGGCTTTCGCCCACCTCGACTCCTCTCTGTTGGGTTGTGTCGATGAAGCGGGCAACCTGATGGTCTGGCAGCTCACCTGCACTGGGAACAAGATACTGTATCCTGAATGTAGGAGAAAGTGGAAAAACTGAGAGTGAGCGGGATGTGCGTGTGTGTGTATGTTTATGTATGGATAGTGACTATAAATGCTGTGTCTACACTGCTTAGTCACTTCTGTGTGTTTATAAATGTGTGTTATAGATAACTCCCCTTCGCCTCTGCTTTTGTCGCAGTCGCACAAGAAGAAAAACAACCTCCAGAAGCCTTTCTTGTCTCCCATTTTCCTTTACCCATGTTGTTATACAGCGATCAGATAGCGGTCCATATCCAACGGCCAGAAAACACTCCACTGAACTCCCATCGTCGCCTCATCTGGTGCCCGTTCATCCTGGATGACAGTGAGGAGAACCAGGATGATGCCAGTCAAACTTTGGCTCTTCTACATGAAGACAGGGTATCAGAGTTTTCCACAGATATGATGAAAAAACCTTTGAGTCATCCACACTTTTATAAAAGGGATGAGTACACAGGTGTATAAAGATTAAAAAGCAGTGTGAAATTACAAAGGAATAATTACTGGGTTCTTGTTAACTTAGTGATTTTTTTCTTTTTTATCTTAAGAAATGAGGCTGAGCAATATCAGAGCAGTACACTCCTGCATATACTTGCATAGAAAAGCAGAAATGTTTCAGCTCTAATATTCCGATTTTCCCTCTTCCAGGCTGAGGTGTGGGATCTGGAAGTCCTGAGAGCCAGTAACAGCAGTTGGCCTGTTGATGCTGCAGACGTAAAGGAGGGCCTCATCACAGTCAAGGGGCATTCCCAGGTGGGACTCAGGACAAAAGTCAAGCATTTACTCAGTTTCATTTGGCAAACTTTCAAATAAACACAACAGATTTCAGTCTCGCATACCAACACGTCTCATAGTCTAATATGGTTGTCATCTTACTGTGCTGCAGTATGAAAACTCTTGGCTTGGTTTTGTAGATTTGCATTAATATTTATGAACATTGTTTAATTCTGGTTCCTCCAGCGAGTCAGTGAAGGTGCACTGTCGCCAGATGGAACGGTGTTGGCCACAGCCAGTCACGATGGATACATCAAGTTCTGGCAGATATACATAGAAGGCGGGCAGGACAAGCCCAGGTAAGCAGGACAAATACCTTCTCCACAGTGAAGAAAAGAGCCGGCTCCCAAATGGCTCCTCGGATTTCATTTGAAGAATATGTGAAAATGAATCACTAATGTAAAAACATAGATTATATCCAATGATTATTTATGCTCAGAATAGAATAGAGTGCTCCAAATGTAAATTCTAAAAAACAACAAGGGCCTTTGAGGAGTTGATCCTGTTGCTCCTTCCTGATACGAGCTGCCCTGTTGTTTTTCTAATCGCACTGATGGATGAACAGTTCGTATCTGCCTGTGCAGCTGGAGCCTGCCTGTTCTATCTTTGTACAGTCTACATGCTGCCTATCACTTCAAAATGTGTCCAAACTTTACTACGTTTTCTGCCACTCATTTTCCTCACCGGTCCCACGTGCAGCTTCCTCTGGTCTCCGAGTGACCTTTGCAGGAGCCCCTCCTTCTGTGTTTGATCTGTGTGGACTTCCGTAGTGAACGACACATCACTACTTCTCACTGCTTTCCAGTTTTATCATGTAATGACTGTTTTTTCCTTTTCTTCTCCTTGGTTTTGTTAACTTTACAAACAGATGTCTTCATGAGTTGCGGCCTCATGGAGGACGTCCCCTCTCCTGTCTTCTTTTCTGTGACAACCACAAGCGGCAGGACCCTGAGTCAGTATGCACACATGTGCTCACAGTGCACATTCATCACATCTGTTTTTTTCCAGTTCACATCTGCATCTCATTCTTCTCCTCTCTGCCACCTCTGGTCCTTTTTTCCTTCTCTTCAGAGTTCCTTTCTGGAGATTTCTGATAACCGGAGCCGATCAGAACCAGGAGTTGAAGATGTGGTGCACTGTTTCCTGGACCTGTTTACAGACCATCAGGTGTCTATTCATTTAAATCATTTTTAAGCCATTCTCAACTTGTACTGTGACTGTATTACTAAGGATAGCTAACAAACATGCGAGCAGCTGTGAGTTTGTTTGTTTTAGTGTTAATCTACAAAGCTAGAAAAGCTTCTGCTTGCACCATCAGTAACACAGCTTCAATACAACTGAAAGTGACCAGGAAATACCCAAAGAAAGCTCATGTCTAAAAGAAACATGTGCTCCTTGTTCCAAAGTAAAACTGTGCTCTCATGCAAGAGATCTGGGGACGAATGTTGCTGATCTCTCAGCTCATACATTCATTCACATTGTTGTTTAAGGACAACGTATAAAGAGACTAATTACACAGTATTTTTCTTTCGAAGGTTCTCTCCAGATCCTTTCAGCTCATTGAGTCTGCCCAGTCTCAAGGCCAGTCTGGACCTCTCGGCTGAGTATCTGATCCTCACTGATGTGCAGAGGAAGGTTAGCTCAAATGTTTTAACGTGTTCTAATAATTGTTGTGACAAATCATGTTACTGATCCCCCCTTTTTGAAGTTGTCATTTTTTAAAATACTTTGCGTAATTTAATTGTCACAGTGAACGAACCTTTAGATGCAAACCCGGGTTAAACCACCCTTAGTGTGGAACCAGGCCTGGTTTGTTTGTGGAAGTCTTGGTCTCCGGATCGCCCCAGTTTCTTGGCTACACTAAATTACTGTTTAAGCCTGGCTTCATACCGGCTAATGTTGTCCTGTGCAGGTTTTATATGTGATGGAGCTGCGACAGGACCTGGAGAAAGGAAAGGCAAATTTCACAGCGGTGTCAGAGTTCCTGCTGACCCACCCTGTGCTCAGCTTTGGGGTGCGCGATGTTACCCAGAGTCGACTGCGACACACTGAGGTCCTGCCTGCCGAGGAGGAGAGTGAAAGCATGACCACGGGTACCTGGACACAGGCATACGTACATATACAGGGGAGGTTTTTTCGGCTTTAAGTTCCTTAATAATGTGACTATTTTCACTTGTGTTTTTCCAGAAGGCACTCAAGGACCCACAGAGTCCAAATCTGGGATCCAGATTAAACTCTACTGTGTCCACACCAAGTGAGTTTTCTTTCATTGTTTGACATCCTTCATCCAGTCAGCAAGCTCTGTGGGGAGACATCCATGGCATCACGTGCAGATGTGCACAGTTGTTGTGTACTTAGTAGCCAGTCTCAGTCTCTTGTGTTGCATCTGGCACTGTTTTCCAACACTGGGTGGGTGCTGTGGAGAAATCTGCTGCACAGGACATGTAGCGTGTAATGATTCTTTGTTAAAGCAGTGCTGTACACTGCATGTCTCTGTACCCACTCAGCCCCTGAAAGCAGTCGATCCAGACGAAACACTGACAAGTGTGTTGTTTTCTCCTCGAAGTAGAGACGCAGACCAGCGAGCGAGTTATCAATGCAGAGCAGCTTGCTGCTGGTCTGACACATGGCAGATCCAGTGTGGCAGTATGAGTAATTACTGTGTTGTTTAATGTCTCTGCGTTTGTGTGTTTTCAGGAGTTTGCAGGATGTCCAGATTTGGTTTCAGCCCAATGCAGGTTCAAGCTCTGCAGCCTTCCTCCCTCATTCAGATTCCCAAGACGGTCTTGGTAAGTTATACCTTCATACACTGACACTCACAATAATTCTGTATTCATGCTGAAAAGGGCAAAGAAAATATGGCCGTTTAAATATTAAATTTAGCCACTTTCTGTATTTTGTGTTTCCAGCTGGGTTTTCAGACCATCTTACTGACCAAAGCTCTGACAAGGATTCAGGAACTGGCTCCCAGACAGACCTAAGGAAGATCTCATCACTTCCTGCTCCTACAGATTTTCTGTCGAGCTCGGGCGCCGGCAGCGGCGCGATGCCCAAGCTGATGACTCCCGATGCCTTCATGACACCGAGCACTTCAGTACGTTCTTCTCCTCACGCTGCTACTCTGTTTGAGTCAGAAAGTTTTCAAGATTCTGTGCTTTTTAATGTCATCAAACTGCACCTAATACTCGCATTAAAACCTTTGACTTCCTACTTGGTTAAAGCACCTTTGGAAGCAATGGCAACCTCAGATCTTCTCGGGGGTCAAAGCTTTGCCACAGTTTTATTTGTGTAGTCTCAGTCCCAGAAAACAAGCATTAATCATGATGCTGCCACCACCGTGTTTGACTGCAGGGAAGGTGATGTCCGTGCCCGCCTTCTTTCTCACAAACTCTTAATTGTTCGTCAGAACGTTTGATTAACTCGTAGCAGGCTGTCATGTTCTCATTTTAGCTGGCTGTTAGAAATGGGGAAACTGGTGTTTCCAAACGTCGGGAGGCTGAAAGCAACTGCTCCTTTTTTCCCCCCCTTCTCTTTGTTTCCTTGTCCTTTCTGAGGCCGTTCCCTTGACACAGTCGTGTCTCTCAAATCTACAAATAATTTACTCAACCTCAGAGCTTGGCTCTTAGGCAAACATCAACTGTGGGTTTTATGTCTGAATGCAGTTATGGGTGGCTGTGTCTCAGGAGGCAGAGCAGGTCATCTACTAAAGTACTAGAGTAGAAAAGCGCTTTAGAAGTGAAATATTACACATTGGTCAGTTTAGTATTTAAAGAGGATCTCTTCGCTGCTCCGGGTACCTTTTTCATTCCATAGTCCCAAGTCATGCACGTTGGCTTAATTGTGATTTACACAAATTTAAATCAGTTTCTAAACGGTGGATATCCAGAGCTTCCTTCATATTTGCTGCTCTTTGTCACGCTTTCAGGTTCCGGCTTCTCCTGGGAGCAGTGCCAGCAGCCTAACCATTGTGACGGCCATTAGCAGCAACTCTGACTCAACGGGCAGGTAAAGAATTAAAGTCACGCCTTGCAGCCTGAATGTTTTTTAAAGATATGAAGCTATTTCTTCGGTGCTCAAATAAATCATGGACAGAGATAAACTATGTTGGGTGGTTTTGTTCTTTTTCCAGTTATTAATTATAAACACAAGCCTCTGTCCTGCTGTTTACTTAATATAATCTCTCATTGTTTCGTGTTTGTTTTTGGTTGCATATGGGAATGTGTGCTTTCCAGAGCTATTGAGGATTTAAGTCAGAGTCCTAACAGGGCAGACAGCAGCAGCGCTGGTCTCGCACTCTCTGTCTCCACCAGCAACCCAAGAGCTGCTTCCACTGTGCTGCTGCCTGGACTCGAGAACCTGCAGGTATGATGTAACCCACTCTCCGACCTATACCAGCCATGTGCCACTTTTCATAACATGGCTTATTTTAATAAGCCCATATTCTCCATCTCCAGGCTTTGGCATCCCCTAGTGGTCCCCTGGCACTCGACAGCCCTCAGGTTCTGGACCCTCCCCTCCTGCCACCTTTGGCCTCTCCGACCAGAGCCCGCTCTCCAGATGTCATCTCCTCAGCGTCCACAGCCATGTCCCAGGACATGCCAGAGATTGCCTCGCAAACCCTGCAGCTTCAGCGTGGACTAGTGTCCAGCTTGGATCCCTTACCTCTTTCTGCCCTGCAGACAGACAGCATGGCCTCTGCAGCCTCTGCTCTGCACCTGCTAACCTCACCTCGCTCAGCCAACAACAGCGGGTATGTAAATTCAAATGTGGTTTCACCAAAAAGCATGCAGAGATTGTAAGTAGGAAGTAGTGTTGAGATCTTATGATCCACTTTCCTCTAATAGGTTTTCTGTTTACTTTTCCATTTGGATATAGTGGCAGTACGACATGTAAAACCCACTTTCTCATTGTTTTTGAGCATAATGTGCACACAGCGTGCTGGAGACGCATCGAATATGAGGAAAGAACATCTCCTTGTTCACTTCTTTTCCCCCGTGGATGCTAGAATGTCTCAGTTAGCCATCGCGTTTGCAGCCAGTCGTGACGTCAGATTCGGATCAGAGCAGGGCACAGCCGGGGAACAGGTTCAGCCTCTTACATCTGCAGTCTGCCGGTTCTGATTTCTGACTTTGCTAACTCCCTGCAGCAGATGCTAAATGTTCTGTCATTGGCTGCAGGGGTGTGTTTGTGCACCGCCTGCCTCCATGAAACCCTCCTGTGTGTTTGTTTGATTTGTTTATGACCGTGTCCCCATTACCATAGGAACATTGTAGTTAGGACAATGTGGTTAACACTCATCCATTCATATGAATCTTTAAATCTACTTTAGGTCATTTAAAGAGCACAAATCAACAACTACATTTTCTGTCACAGCCTGTTGCCCCTTGAACTCGGGGGTGCAGAGGGGCCTGTGGGCGGAGTAGGAGAGTCAGAGCCCAGACTCAGTCACACGCCGTCTCTACTCGAGAACGCGCTGTCACAGGAAAACCCGGGTGTGGGAGGAGGGTCCTCAGATGGCAGCGTCAGCCACACACCTTGGCCAGCTGCCCCAGATATCACCAGGGAGACCAGGAACAGCCTCCGGGACAATGGTCTTGTGGACTGGTGAGTATCAGCAGCCTGTGTGAAGCATTTCACAAAGCTGTTTTTGTAGAACTCCTGTGTGTAGTTTCAGGCTTTTGTCTGTGTTGCAGTGAAAACAGTATTGTGAAGTTTTTGTTTTTTTTAAGGATTGAAGCATTAATATTTGTGTTAAATGCCTGCTGCAGTTCCAGAGAGGAGTCACAGGACAGACACTTGAGTTCACCTTACCATCGACGCTCATATCACCTCACCCAGAACGACAGTCAGGACGCTGGAGCCGAGCAGAGGTAACACAAATGAACCATAACCATCTCTTTGTTTATGCAAATGAAGTGTAACCTCTGACCTTAATGTGTGAGCTGATTCCTGTGTTTGACTCAGTGACCCTGACGATGAAGTGGCCAGTCTGGCGTCGTCGTCTGGAAACTGTGGATCTCGATCTTCCCACAGACTGCCAGTGAATGACTGGAAAACCTCCCCACGAAGCTCGCCAAAAATAAAGAGGAAAATCAAGAAAGACGACAGGTTTGTTTGAGCATGAAAACGTTTCAGTCGTCAGAAACGAATAAAAATGCAGACAGTCAGAGAAATCCTTAGATTTGTTATTTTGTAACTATAAAGTCAAGTGGACCTCCTGCACACCGTCCTGTTCTTGTTAAATTACAACATTCAGGAGGCATCTATGGCCTCCATCATCCCAACATCTAATCACACTACTGAGATTAGTCTCACTGTGAACACCTTGTGCACACACCTGTAGTCAGCCAGTAGCATTAGCAGGACTGGTGTCAGACAGCATAGTTCTACAAAGTAACATCCATATAACTTCAGAGCACAGATCATCAGGGTTTAAAGGTGAATTTCATATTTATGCAGCAGCATTTATTTTTAAACTGGTTATTTCAGCTAATATCTCTTACATTCATCTTTGGGTTTTGGTCGGGATACTTTAGATCAGCTCGTTTCTTTGAGCCACATGTTTCCCTGCAGGAACCAGTCAACATGTGGGGCAGGAACAAGAAATCAAAGGGCTTTGCAGTCAGACATAAATTAGGACGCCACTGAAGCCAAATATTACTTTAAATGCACATTTTTAAAACCCAATAATCAAAGTAACTGAAACAAATTGGTTTTTATGCATTAATGTTTCACCAGGATATCTTTTAAGTGTGCGATCAGTAATATAGAAAACTTGGTTTATGTATTTAAAGATGTTTAAATGTTGTTTCTTCTCTTTACAGTGAATCATTACAGTCCAGGCAAATGGATTCTGGGCAGGTAAATACTTGGTCAGCATTTCATGTGCAGTAACGGCCACATTTTATTTTTAACTGTAGAGTGGTGGCTGCTGACGGTATCTTGTAAAATATCCTATTTAACACACTGATAAAGCTCTTTGCTTTGTCTCGGTGTGTTGAACCTTTTTATGTCTGCATTTGATAATGTTGCAGCAGCTCTTTGGTTCGTCGCATTTGGATTCTGTTAATTCAGCTTTTTCTCCTCATTTGAAAGTTTAACGCAGAAGTGCAGGACGAGCTGTTGATGCTGCTGCGCAGCCAGCAGAGGGAGCTAACTGAACTGCGGGGACAGATTGAGACCATGCAGAGCTCCATTATGGCTCAGGTGGAGCACGTCCTGACAAATCACCAGGAACAAGAACGTATCCTTCAGTCGTTTCTCACCCGTTCATGATTTTTCGTATCTGTTTATTTGTTGTGTTTCCGCATAAAATGTTCAGAGAAAAATGTAAATGTCTTTTGAGCCACGCCTTCTAAATCATTCAGTATAAGGATGCAGGACGCGATCCTTGACCCGTCTCCACCTCAGACCGCAGACTCGAGCGGGTTCTGGCCGAGAGTCAGAACCATCAGCAGCAGCTTCAGGAGCACCTCGGCCAGCAGCTCGGCCAGGCCCTCGGCTCGGCGCTGACCAACAGGATGGACAAAGTGCTTCGGGAGGAAATGAAGAAAACAGTTCCACAAAGTAAGAAAGCACGAACACACTCCCAGAGCGTGATGGCTGCCGCTCACTGCCAGTCTGTTTAGCGTGCAGGTGCATGCTTTCTTACTTTCCCCTTAGGCCAACTGCACACTTACAATTGTCTGTAGTAGCAACACTCAATAGAGATGAGACATTGTGACTGAGACTAAATAGACTCTCCAGTCTAGATTGTTAAGATCGGCCTCTCCAGATGATGGGGGTATTGAGCCGTTTTCACGTTCCTACGTTGTGGAGGAGGAAGATCTTTATGCACGAGTCTAAATTGTGTTCAGGCTGCATAAACTGCACACTTGTTCAGCCCCCTCTCCCACCCTCTGGGGTCTCTTCTAAAAGTCTTTCCAGCATCCATATGCAAATGTTCACTGTAGCTATATTGAAGGTAATTTGTTTACATGGGTTTTTTTGTAGTGTACAGTTTGGCCACACAGATGTTGTGGTTCAGTTTAATACTTCTGATTACCGATAAGTATAAATCTATAAAAATGGCAACACTTACTGTTAAGCAGCATCTTTTTTTTCAGTTCAGGGGGAAAAAAGCAAAACTCAAAGTGCAGACCAGGTTGTACATCAATAAATCACTGTGTTATTTAATGCTTGAGATCATCCAAGGCATAAGTAATGTTAAATATAGCAAAGGCAGCTGAGGTGTGTTGGACAGAGACACTAAAATTAAGCAGTCTCCTGAGAGACGTGTTCTTGCCTCGCCTCTCCTGCCCTCGTATCCGAGGATGAGATGTTCCTGTCTCTTTTCCTCCACCTTTGATCACATGCCTAATTATAGAGGAGTCCCTGCTAATCTGCCTTTTTCCCTGTCTAGCAATCTCTAAGACTTTGGAGCCGGTGACCGGTCAGCTGAACAACACAATCGCTGCTAAACTGACCGCAGTGGAGGTCGCCCTGAAGGACAACGTTGGCAAAGTGGTTAAATCCAAGGTAGGCGGCTGCCTGACTTCACCACCTGTCTGTAGGTCTTTTGTGATTCTTCTTTGTATATTTGCTACATAAATCCACCGTCCCTGCTTCTCGTTCCCCAGAACACAACAGATGCGATTGGTCGAGCAGCAGCCGAGGCGATGCAGGGGCCCATCCAAGCAGCCTACAAAGACGCCTTCCAGAGCATCGTGCTTCCTGTTTTTGAAAGAGGCTGCCAGTCCATGTTTCAGCAAATCAATGACAGCTTCAAACAAGGCACACAGGAATGTAAGGCAATGAAGGACGGCGATAAACGTGTATAAACACCATTATCAAGCTGCGACCCGTCTGGGTGCACTCAACGTTTATTCACTAGATGTTCAGAAGCTTTAAAACTTACAGGACTCTCTTAAAGATTTCCTGATGGTTTATAATGGCTGATGTTCTTATTTAGATACTTGAGTCTAGCCCAGTGTCTAGCCCTGAAATAAGGAGCTGTATGCAGAAGTCTAATTAAATAACCGTCTCTCTGAAAGATTTCAGGGACAACTTTTGTAATGGCGCCTTTTCAGACCGAGCCAGTGCGCTGATGTGCTGATAAGCAGTCTGCTTATTCCGAGATTGTGCTCACGCCCACTCTTGGAAGCTGCAACCTGATCTTTTTTAAATTTATAATGTGCACAGAGAGGCCACAGTACTGCTCTTCTAATTTAAAGTTAATCCTCTGCCGTATGCAAGGTGTGCTGTGTAAATATTACCTGCTGGGCCGCACGGTTCTGAGGACTACCTGTTAAAGTACTTTTCACCTTTTTTTAAATTTGCATAATGCTCTACCTCCACCAGATTAGTCAGACTAGCAGTCACAGGTAGGTTCAGGCATCAACACATAACATATGCACTTCTGCAAACCAGGTCTGAATGAGAAAAGCCGAGCAGAGAGACCTGTGATGTTACACCTGTTCGATTTTATTGTTGTGATGGGCGATTTTTCTCTTGCCTTTCATCTTTGCAGACATCCAACAGCTCGAGAGTCACATGAAGAACAGAAAGCAGCGGGAACAGGAGACGCGAGACCCCATGATTGGCCAGCTCCAGCAGATGATCGACAACTTCCAGAACTCCACCGATCAGCTGGCCAACAACATCACAGCGAACCTCCGGGCTGAGGTCCAGCATCAGATCCAGATGATGGTGGGAAAGTACGTATATGAGCTGTTCCTCGTTTGTATCTATACGCTGAACTGGTTACTTTTCCCCTGTTTACCTTCTGCTTTTCTAAACTCCTGATCATTCACTCCTTGTTATTTCTTTTACTTGCAGCATTAAAACACCGATGTTCCTTTTTTAAAACAACCCCGTTGTTGACTGATGTAACTCACATTTATTGATCGGGCAGCATTAACTTGCATTCCAAGTGGACATAGCAAATATGTGTGTGCGCAGTACGGCCGTACTCGCTGCATATTGAGCAGGTGTATAATAGATTGGAGAGTTAAAACAAGCAAAGCTTAATCCTGGGGCTAATGTAAGAACATCAATTCGATCAGGTCTCTTGTTCCCTCTGCAATTAATTTCAAGGCCTCTGGAGTTTATAGATTGTCGGGGCGGAGCAGAGAGAAAGTAGTTGGCCAACTAAAACTCTGAGACGTTGAAAAGGAAATGACAACGTCAAACTGTGCCGAGTCAGTTTATAAGATATTTTAGGTTAAGAACGACATGCAAACCTTTCCTTAATTTTCCCAAAGCACAAAAACACATTTTAGTGCAACATATTGGTTAAAAATACAGCAACCTGGAGGGTGACGTTTCTTTCTTTTCCTTCCCCAGTCTGCAGGAGTCCATTCTTAGCCACGTGCAGCGGATCGTCAAAGGCGAGGTGAGCCTAGCGATGAAGGAGCAGCAGGCAGTGGTCACCTCCAGCATCATGCAGGCGATGAGGTCGGCAGCCAGCACGCCGGTCCCCACAGCGCATTTAGACTACCAGACGCAGCAGGCCAACATCCTGCAACTCCTCCAGCAAGGCCAACTCAATCAGGCTTTTCAGCAGGTAACACACACACACAGGCTGTGTTTTCCAGCTACTAATTACTGCAGGCAACTTCACACAACTTGCTGCAGCTCTCATGTGCATACGTCCACCAGGGCCCAGAAAGCCATTGCAGCTACTGCGCAGTCCACCGGTGCATTAGTCGTGCTGCAGGCATTCATTATGCTTGTTTGCTCCTAAGTGACTCTGCATGTGAAAATGCTATGACTTGTGGTAAAACACAACCCCTCCCTTACTTTTAAGATTAGAAATGACCTGCCTACGCTCACATGTTTATTAAAACCTCTAAGTTCCATCTGTGTTTAACCCCTTCTGTCTCTACAGGCTCTATCAGCAACAGATCTCAACTTGGTCTTGTACGTGTGTGAGACCATCGACTCCCAGCAGGTGTTTGGCCAGCACCCCTGCCCTCTCAGCCAGCCCGTGCTGCTGTCGCTCATCCAGCAGCTTTCTTCCAACCTCACAACTCGCTCTGAGCTCAAAATCAGGTGAGCAAACAAAGCATTTTTGGTGGCCAAACAATAGTTTTTCTTTGCTTTCCTGTTTTTCCAGAGAGTCAAAAACCCCCCAAAAACATCCACTTTGTGACAGAATAAAGTCAGAACATAGGAGACCCAGTTGGGCTTTAAAGTGTAGTTGGACAGCGAGAAACATTCATGTTCACTGTGTTGGAGAAAGTTAGACTAATGTCAGAATAACTGAGCAAAGATTTAATTATTAAACAAAAAACTGAAGGTGAATAAAACCTGAAAGGCAGAACTAGAATAAAATGATATGAAACATTTGCTGTCGCAGCTTCAGTCCAGTTTCAGGTCTGACACGCGGATCTCTGGGCGGGTGTTGCATTGCAGCATCTCCCCGCTGGCTCGTTGTTTTCGGCCAGATGGCTTCGTGCACCATAAGTGCAGCATGTGGTATTACACTAAACGACTTCCACCACTTACCGGTGCTCGTATTTCTCTGAGCTGGCAATCAAAACACAAGCTGAGTGACGTTTGACTTTCTTCTGTGTCATTGTTGAATATCAGTTTATATCAGGGCAACATCCTAATGCAAGGCTGGGCTTTAGCTTTACTTTATCCTGCAGCTGATTTTAAGGCCACATTTTTCTAAATTCTTAGATCGTTATTTATAATTAACAATGACCTAAGATGAATAAAGGAAGCATTTGAGTTCTTGTGTAATGACGCGTCCTCCCATCGATGCAGCATCTGTCCTCAATCGTTCCCTTTTTCAGCGCTGAAACATGAAGAGTGACCTCAGCCCTGATCGGAAAGGTTAAAGTGTCAAATCCAGCGTCTCGTATTACTTGAAGATCTGTTTCCCTGCGTATTTTTATTCGCCTTCTATTCATCAAATATGAAGCTGCTCCACAAAAAGCTCACGGTTAACCTTGTGCTCTGCAGTCACAAGCACTGAGCCTTGTTTCCAAACACAAGCCCTGCTAAATATGATTCATAAATCCTCGGGGATTTTTGCACCATTATCTGCATTTTAAATATAGTTTTACTATTCTGCGTTTTTCCAACATCTGTTCCTCAGAAAACCTTTGAAATTTGTTTGCAGAAAAAAAAAATCACTGATGTTTTTGTATGCTAAGAATTCGCAACTGTTTCCAATTAAAGACGATGCGGAGTTTGAGCCGCCTTACCTGCAGTCTTCAGATTCATATCATCGTTTCATTATCGTCTCACACCACTGTAGTTTGATGTAAAACCTGTCACATGATGCAGCAGGCGTAACTTGTAATTTCGGAAAATGTCATTGATTTTAATCAAAAACCTGTGAACTGTGCAGGTTTGTGTCTTCCCATAATGTCTTAATTATAAGTTTTGAATTGCATGAGATGTCTGGCTGGCTCGTGTGCTCCCCTCAGTCAGTAATAAAGCCTAAGCTTTCGCTGCCCATCGAATCTGTTTCGCATGTTCATTGCTCCCCATCTCCTGCGTGCTAAACGATGCTAAAGTGCTGACCCCATCACCCCGCTCCATCTGCAGCGGCGCTGCATGGCTGTCCTGGGAGCTCCAACCATCCCATGAATAGCAGCGCAGTTTTCGGATGCTCCGGTGTTCTGTTCTCCCTGCGTCCTCTTAGTTTACTTTTGCACTTCTGTCTTTTGTGCTCTCTGATAGTCCTGTCCTGACACACTGATGGGTAAATTAGTTTCAACATAAGCTTGTCCTTTCAGAAGGCTTTATATTGACACCAGGGCCAGGATCCTGCAGTCTGTGCAGGGGAGGATGATGATGATGATGATGATGTTCTAAAGACAAACTACAACCGTTAAGCTATGTAATGAGCTAACCTATCTGAAATGGTTAAAGTAAACAGGCACTTTTTATGATTTAGCAGAATTCACCGTCACTGCTTCGGCTGCTAACTGTCCACCCGTGTTCTGTAAACCTGGTAGGTTACATCGTTCACCTCTCTCCTCGTGCCCGCAGCATCACACGCCGTGTGAGGCGGTGAGAGATGCCCTTTGGCCACACGGCTCCTCCCGCCGCGCCGCTCAGCGTGCCGTGCTGCAGGTGGATCATCCCCCGGCAACTGCTCGGTAGAAACTCAGCTTTGGATTCTGTGCAGCTCAGAGCCTGACGGCCCCCCCCAGTGGTGCCGCCTTTTCTTTTTCTGTTTGTCTTCCCCACAACTGAATGGTAGTTTTGACAGTGATGATATCATTTAGAATATTCATGGACAGCCCTACATCAGAAAGCACTCTCTTTGTGCCCCCTTTGTTCTCTTCTGAGAATGTCCTCATACCCATCTCCTCCAGAAAACACTCAGAGTCCCTTTACAGCATCACTCTGTGTCCACATCATCTGTCTGTGTGAGAGTTTGCACTGCAGCTGCTAATATGGACCTTTGTGGGCCTTCTGCAGGAAGGAGGGCACTTATTAGGGCTGACAGTCATGGCTCAGACATGGCAAACAGTCGACACTATTATTTCTTAACTAACTAACTAATGGCTATTTTTAATTATGAAGGAAAACTTTCTCTCATGAGCTAAAAAACCAACCAGACTGTTTAGTGCATCCTAGTTAGCATCAGGCTAAAGATACCACAGGGCTCATCTATAGGCTTTGCTTCTGGTTGGAAGTATTTCAGAAGAAGCTCATAAAAGATTCCCAAAGCACAGCTCGGATTGTTGGATCTACAGAGGGTGTCATTATCCACAAAATCTGTTCTCTTAACTGCGTCGTTAGCTGGTTGCGAAGAACACATCGCTGCGCAAATGGATGCGAGAACAATTGAGGCAGCATGAAGAGCAATTAAATATGTGTTTTCGACGTGTTCGACAAAATGTGGAGGCAGATTATCTTCAGCGAGACATTAACTTTCAGAGAGACGTTCAGTGGCTGTGCTGCTATGTGCAGTGGCATTAAAAGGCCCTTTAAAGAGTGCGCTGGCGGTGCTTTGGGGGATTTGATAGGCCTGCAGTGTGTGCCGCGGAGACCTGGCAGGAGACCAGCTGGCGACTCGGGGAGCGGCTCTAATGTGAGATCAGGTAGCGCTCCGGACACGGTGATGAATGGTCATTTCCACTGTACAGCTGGACGCTCTCGCCGCCAGATGTCTGACTCTTACAATTAATTCAGGAGTTAAGGGGAGTGCAGCCTGAGTGAGAGGACAGCAGGCAGGGGACACCAGCGCCTTCTCTGCCAGGCTGTTTGAGCGAAGACACGACTTCACAGGCTCGACACTCAAACTCTGCAGGGTCAAAATCCAAAATAGGATGTTCTTGTAGTGCTTGTGTATGCTATATGCAAACATTTTAAATTTCCCCACCAAATGACCTCGATCTGTATTTTCCTCGAGCCTGTCACGGCCTTCACTTTCAATTCAAGACCCTGCAAGACCCCCTACGAGCAAGCACTTGGCGACAGTGGGAAGGAAAAACTCCCTGTTAACAGGAAGAAACCTGCAGCCGGTTGGGGCTGAGGAGAGAGACGGGACAGAAGACACACTGTGGGAGTGTGTGTGTGTGTGTGTGTGTTCATTGTGATCTGACTTCTTTCTTTACTTCCTTTTCAGCTACCTGGAGGATGCAGTAATAAACCTGGACCACAGCGACCCCCTGACCAGGGACCACATGTCATCCGTGCTGACCCAAGTCAGACCGAAGCTCTTCGCCTTCCTGCAGCAGGACCCCCACAGTCCGCTCAGCAAGAGGGCGCGGCGCCTGGTGATGATGCTGCAGGGACTCGTCAACCACTAGCTGTGTGCTGCTGCTGAAGAGCGGTTTCCCTCTTGGTAGCGATCACATGTCCACTGTTGTTTTCCCCACTAATGTTTCAGAGGAGAAGGCATCAAGGACAGCTTCTCCAGTTTCTTGGAGCCTGATCAAGATTTCTGGCTCCTCATTGCGTTTCTCGTCCTTCCTCCTTTCCGGCGTCAGTGAAGTGTCAAGTCAAGAAATAGACTTTTTTTTTTCTTTTCCTTTCCTTTCCTTCGAGACAGTATTGGTCAGGGGCGAAATCTTACTGTTATTTTCTGTTTTGAGACTCTTGAGTTCAGTGTAGATACATCCAGGCCTTTGTTGACCCAAGAGACCCTCTGGTTGTCTCTCCCATCACGAAGCAAAAGACTGTCTGAGACACAACGACGAGAGATCGTGGGGATTCTTTGTGTCCCCTTGACGACAGCGGCAACAACAAAAACACGAAAACAAACGACCCCAACCCGACTCCCTTTTCTTTTACACCATCCAGACGCGCATAAGACTCGAAGAATGTCCAGCCGAGTGGTCGGTGCGAGGCCAGGCATGGCTGTCCCTTTTGTTGTGCTCTGTTCCTCCCAGCTGTCTGTCAGGCATGTTTTGAGATCAGTTATGGGGGGTGGGGAGGGGGGGGGGGCTACCACTGAGCAACAGAAAGAAAACATGTTTTGCCTCAAAATGTCGCCTTGTATTTTGGCCTTAAGAGCAAACAGCAGGCTTGTACACATTGTTGCTTTCATCAACACAGACCAGCATCGTTCTGCTGAAGCCTGGAATTTGGTTGTCGTGGGATTATGATCCCCTCAGTTCAGGTGTTTGTTTGTTTTATCAAAGCTAATCCTGGCAACCAAAAAGTATGCACCACCTAAAGCCATTTTACGTCAGTGGCATATTTCCTTTGAGTTATTTCCTAATAGGTTGGAGACCTATTAGGAAATAGGTCTCCTATTTGTTTGGCTCGTGGCAGGCCCAGGTCTTTGCCGATAATCGACACTATAGAAACCTTTTTTTTTTTTGCAAGACAGTAATGCAATTTGTTCATGACTCCTTTTATTTGTTTTGGTTTCAGAAATCACTTTAAAGAGGGTTTTCTGAAGGATTAGTTGGGTGTGAGGAATCTTTGCAGAGGTCTTCCAGGCTGAAAGAATTCCCCTTCGGAAACCTGAAATGTTTGGAGCTCAATGTTGAAGCTAGCAGCCGTCCACGTGTGCAGCTCGGTCCTCACACTTCGCCCCATGTTTTCCCCTTTTATATAAACCTTTAGTATTTGTAAGCCATGTATACTTGTGTTAGGAGTTGACAAAGTAGCTTAAAAATGAAAAAGAAAAAACCTTCGTACAGGTAACTGATTCTGTTGTTTTACCTGGCAACTGCAAATGTTTGTAAACTCAGTGTGCAGTGACTTCTCTTAGGCTCTAGGAGGCAGCACTTAGACATTCATCCTGCTTGAAGTTTAGGTTTTGAATTCAGACACGATCCCTGCTGTTACAGTATCAACGAGAAGCCTGCCTGTAGATTGTAAACACAGCGCTGCTTCACCGTTACACCGAGTTCACGGTGTGTGGTGTTCCGTGCACAGCCCGTTTACAGGCCTCGTGCTTTCAGGGTGGCCGCGCTGATTGTAAAATAAAGGTTCCCTTAATTTGACGTGTTTGTTTAGAATCTGTTGGGTTTGTCTAGCAAAGTGCCTTACTGTATCTCACCTGTTTTGGACACCTTGTAACATTAAGGCACCCGGCCACACGCAGCTGATCCGTGTAACCTTTACAAGCGTTTATGCCATTAAAATATGTGTGTGTGTGGGGGGGGCTCAGGCTGCGCAGCGGGGGAGGAGCTGCATGTTTTGTTTGCAAACATTTGACCAGAGGCAGGCGACCCGCACGGACGTTTGGAGAAAAGATGTTGACTACTAGCAGTCTGACCTTTGGGCTGCAGACTTGGGGTCGGCTGGGAGCTCTGTGGGAGAAACAGAACTGAAGTTAGTGTGGATTTATTTTCTCTCCTCTTTCCACTGTGTTCATTTCCCTCTGCTTGGATGATTATGTTGTACCTTTTACACTTTGTTTTACCCCAAACATTTTGGAATAAATAAAAAGACTTGTTGAAGTTGATGTTTGTGGGGAGGTGGAGCTGCTTGTTTCAGTGACGTTTCCACTCTCTTCAGCTCAAAAACACGTTTGACTCGTTTCCATCCGTTAACCCCACGAACTGCACGTGTTTGGACTGTGGGCGGAAACCCACGCAGACACAGGTGCATGCTCGAACCCAGCCCCCCTTGCTGTGACGCAGCAGGTCTGCAGTTGCACCACTAAAGAAACATTTCCCCTCAACGGGAAATGTCTCTGAAATCCTTGAGCCTCATAAGGATAAAACTTTACAAAGTAAAGAGTTGGAAGCCATTAATCATCTGAGTCCCTGAAGCTTTTTGGCTGTGAACCAGCTTACAGCTGTCTAATAATATATTACATCATTGCTCCGATTAATTCTTTGATTTTAGTGAGAATATTTATGACACTTTATACCCTTAAAAATAACTTTTAGATTTTGCAAAAACAAAACTACTTAAACAGGAAGCGGAATTTGTTTTCCATCTTTCCTACTTTTATATCTATTTGTCTTCCGACCGTCCATGTCGGATAAACTGCACACAGGAGAAGTTGGCAGCGTATTAGTTGATCGTTTTAAGTGCATTGCGCTGATGATAATACAGGGCGTGTTTGCACCTCATCGGAGACTCTGCTGTAGACCTTCCTCCTGCTCCTCCTCCCCCTCCTTTACGCGGACGCGCCCTCCCCTTCAGCGCAGCGGATGAGCGCGCCGTGGATGCTCGCTGGAGTACAGAGCTGCAACGAGGACGGGAGGAGAACACTTTGAGCAGCAGGAGGAGGCGCGACATCGGGACTCTTCTTTTCTTTGAAAACTAAAAGAAACAAAAGAAGGCAAACTTGGGGATTTCCGGCGCAAACCTGAAACTTGTGAGGAGGACGAATTGTGGAGGTCGGCATGGCGTCTCTGGTGAACTCTGCGTGTTTGCTCCTCTTGCCTGTTGCTCTACTTCTGAGTAAGTAATGACATTTTAAGTGGTGTGTGTGTGTGTGTGAGAGAGAGAACAGTGCAGAACTTGGTCCGCAGCAGCGTTCAGAGAATCTGGAGGAGTTTGGGGCTCCGAGTGTCTGTGCGTAACGGGACGGCACAGACCGCTCCTGACTTTTTACACCTTTAAATCAATGATGTTAGATGACGCGGCCGCACGTTGAGCTGTGAGAGCATGTCTGTGAGGCTTGTGTCCGAGCTTGGCAAGATGACCCGGCGGACCATGTGCTGCAGACGCGGGGGAGAGCTCGCAGAAAGAAGCCTCAGCCTAAAGGTTGTGACTGCAGCGGGATGGGTGCTGCTTACTGAGTCTTTTCCCCACAGCTGGATACGGGCTCGTTACGCAAACTGACGCTGTGCTCTGAGTAAGATCCGGATGCATGTCAGCAGCTGCTGATGAACAGCTGGAGGGAGACGTACCATTTCGTTCCACATGTCAGGTTACTTCTGAAACCTGCAGTGTTAAAGGTGTCAAAATAAGTCCATGCAGTGACATAATGTAAAAGTGACAAATGTTGATTAAAGTGGTTATGCTGTAATATACTATTGCACTGCTTAAAGTTAGGGAGGCTGGTAAAACAGCATTTTCCATAATGCAGCACATTTTTCATTCACCACTCCTTGTCTTGTATATTTAGGAAATTACAGTCTGCAGAAAAAATGTTGGATTATTCCTTTTAAAGAGTTGATTACAGCTCTGAAAGAGTCTTTAAAGAGTCACAGTCAGTTTCATCATCAGTCTTTTATTAATGCCTGTTTTGTACTAAATCTAAATGCTGCTGCACTTTTCCTCTTTGTTAAAAATAATTAATAGTAAGTTTTTTTTGTGAGAGCAACATTTCATTCACGTGTTCTGAATACATGATGTGACCTGAAGAGAACTGAGTCAGATCTTTTCAGCCCGATAATAAAACATTTTAAGGAGCTTTAATTCAGACAGTGTTGATCTAAATTTAGCTCCGAATGCGCGCACACCTTCTCTTTCTGCAAACCTATGATAATCATCACCATCATCATCTTTATCAGCCTTGATCATCTCACGCTGCTGCAGCTGATGTCAGGGGAAAAAAGACGAGGAGGTGGATGGGACGGGGGGGTTCCCACGGGAGTGTAACACAGTGGGGTAAAAAGGACACACAAAAAAAGTCCCACCGATGGGGATAAATGATAAATGAATCCCATCTGTCCCGCTCCTCTGCTCGGTGGTGTCTCCGGAGACTCCATCCAGCCCTGCATGCTAACCTGACCAGGATTTACTTCTGTGTTGCTGTTGCAGGCTGTCAAACGGCCCCCACAGTCACTCAGGGTGTCACAGCTCATTCATGCTACTACATGAATGAGCTGCTGTACTACAAGGGGACGGAATCATTACATATTTATATTGTATGATTTTTTTAAAATGTGAAACTTGTGATTTGCTCTTGTAAAACTGTGTGTGTGTGTGTGGCTCTTCCAGTCACCTATGACTCAGATATGCAACAAAGTTTCCCTGTAATATTTGTTTACTGACATTTTAACAACCAACCAATCTGCAGTCCGTTCTTTAACCTGCGCAGTATTTTTAATTTCTCGTGCACCCTCCCAGCTCCCAGCTCGCCGTGCTGGGTCACACACCAGTGTGGAAAGTCTTCCCAGTGTGTCTTGCAGGTCTGTACTCGGTTTCACGGCATTTATACTAATATTTTTCAGAAGAAATTGGGCAGGCTTTGATGTCCAAATATAGACACAAAAAGGATTTGACTGGCAGGGTTTCAGTGTTGGTGCTCTCCTTCAGAGGGCATCGAGTGATGCTGGCGTGTCTCTAAAATTTCGGGAAAGGGAGGCTTTATTAAAAGCTGTGGATACAAAACAATATAGAAGTAATACGAGGATACTTGATGCTGGACAAACGCTTTCATTACCTGTATTAACTGCAGCCAAAATGTGCGCTGATGTCACCAAGATATGGAAAACCAGCGCTTCCTCCCATAGACTTTAATGATGAATAAAATGCACAGTAGCTCTGTCAAATCACAGCAAAAGAGCAACAATCTTTAGTTGTTTTGTAGCTACAGGAAACCACGAGAAGATGTTATCTTTAAAGATACTGACGTGCAATATTGATCATCTCACTGCACTGATTTTTCTGCTGGGAAGGTATTAAGAGTTCCTCTCTCTGGAACTAAGGAGCCGAGCCCAACTCCTGACAAACAGCCCCACACCATAAACCCCCCCCCTCCACCAAACTTTACACAATGCAGTCAGAATAGTACTGTTCCCCTGGCAACCACCAAACCCAGACTCATCCATCAGATTGGCAGATGGAGACGTTTCCAGAGAACACGTCTCCACTGCTCTTGAGTCCAGTGGCGGCGTGCTTTACACCACTGCTTGGTGATGTAAGGCTGCTGCTGCTCGGCCGCTGAAACCCATCCATGAAGCTCTCTGCACCGTTCTTGAGCTAATCTGAAGCCCCAATGAAGTTTAGAGGTCTGCAGAACGTGGGTGACCTCACTGCACTGACCCTCAGCATCCACTGACCCGTCACCTTACACGGCCACTCTGTGGCTGAGTTCCTGTTGTTCCCACTCGCTTCCACTTTGTTATAATCCCACTAACAGCTGACTGTGGAATATTTAGCAGTGAGGAAATTTCACGACCGGACTTGTTGCTCAGGTATCATCCTATCATGGTTCCACGCTGGAATTCACTGAGCTCCTGAGAACGACTCATTCTTTCACTGATGCTTGCAGAAGCAGGCTGCATGCCCGGGTGCTTCACTTTATGCATCTGTGAAATGAGTGAATACTTTTGGCAATATAGTGTAGACGATGTCTGTAGACATCATCGCCAGAGACACCTGATGGTTGTGGGCACAGATGCCGGTTTTGGGAGAATGAATAGAAGCTATTTAATATTTGGCAAATGGTTTTAATGTTATGGCTGATCAGTGTGTGACAATGACTTCCTTTTTTGCTAAAACCAATGTGCATAATTTAAGTATTCTCCTTTGTGCCTTGAAAACAGTTACACTTTTTCCACCTTGAAAAGTGACACATTTGAAAATGTGTCATAGTGGAAAACAAGTGTACTTTTACACCTCTGAATCAAAGGCTTAGCTTTTTTTTTCCTTTTCAGAACATACAAACACAGCTTGTCCCGAACAGTTTTTATTATCCCTGTTAGCGTACCTTAGCACACAGTGTTGGTAAAAGCACGAACAGGTAAAGCCTCGTCTCAACACGAGTCGTTTTTAATAAGGTAAACAGCATTGTTGGACTGCAGAGAAGCTCACTTTGTGTCTTCTGTTTGCCTCCTCTGTCTACGCTCAGAAAGCTTCAGAAGTCGGGGCC
The DNA here is from genome assembly GCA_015052665.1 of Apistogramma diplotaenia. NCBI lineage: Eukaryota > Metazoa > Chordata > Actinopteri > Cichliformes > Cichlidae > Apistogramma > Apistogramma diplotaenia. The sequence goes on along the minus strand of VOQJ01017538.1, from coordinate 31,869 downwards.
ATAGAGAGGAGCGAGGCTTCCCCTGGGTGCGGGTCTGCTCTCTGCGTCATCAGCGCCCAAGTGTTCACATTAAAAGCTGTCCATAGGCAAGGGGGAGATTATATTTGGCTTTTAATTGTTCTCTTCAGGAAACACTTCTTAACTCTCTCTCTCCCTCTCGGTGGGTCGACTCGGGCGTTTTCAGTTTTTTTTGTCACTGCAGCACTGACACATGAAGTGGAAGATTCCTCATTAAAATACATTTAAAAGCCTCTTGAAAAATTGCCTGTGCTTGCCATTCGTTCTTCCTTCCGTCTTCCCCATTTCCTTCATCCCCCTCTTCATTCACTCCTTACTTCTAGAAAACCTCACTTCTTCGTTTCTGCCTTGCGTGTCTCCGCAGTCATTTTGATCTTTGCCCCCCCCCCCCCCCTTTTTTTTCCCTCTTTTTTCTTCTCCCCTTTCT
>VOQJ01017531.1:22969-42537 GCA_015052665.1 Apistogramma diplotaenia | reverse complement strand
TACAGGGTGTACCCTGCCTCTCGCCCTATGTCAGCTGGGATAGGCTCCAGCCCCCCCGCAACCCCGAACGGGATAAGCGGTAGAGAATGGATGGATGGATGAATGAAAGCTACTATATAAAAGCATAATAGATCTCCTGTAAACAAGATTCTCCACCAAATAATAACCCTCTGTCTCTGCTAGTAGATATTCTGCTAATACTGTGTAAAGCCTGTGTTTGCTCTCATTGCAGCTTCAACTCATCATGTCATGAATTCCACAAGATACTGTAAATATTATTTTGAATTTTTGGTGCATACTAACATGACGGCATCACTTCCTTTCAGCAGAGCTGTCAGCTGCATTTTTGTCCTATGAATCTTTTTCGTCTAACATGTCCCAAACGTGTTCTTTTGGATTCAAATCCTGGACTAAACTCATCCTTTATAGACTTGTGAAATCATTGTCAGTGATTTTTACTGAGGAAAATGTCATTGAGAAAGAGATGCATGGAGTTCACACAATAAAAGTTTTTTTCTATTCATAGTACAGTATAGTGGTTAACTTACTTGCCTAAAATGCGAAAAGTTCCCTGGTTCAAGACCAAAAAATACTATGGCAGTGGTTGAGTTACATGTGGGCATGTTTGGGTTGGGGGGGGGGGGGGGCTGGCTGGTGTCCTTCCTGGGCATTGGGTCAGTTCGCTGTCCCTTGGCTCGTGCAGTGTTTTGGGATCCTCTTTCTGGGTGCCCGTGCTGCCTGGGTCGGACCAGGTTGTCTTCTCAGCCTCTCCTGGGTCTTGGTGAGGGCCCCAGGCAGTGGTGGAAACCTTCTTGCATGCTTCTGCCTTGGCACAAGGTGTCCAGTGCTACTTGGCCTTTGATGCAGGTTGCACTTGGGTTCTTCTCACCATCCTATGTCATGATGTTTGGAATCACCAGACTGTCTTGTTTGGTTTCAGCTAGTCTCTTTATAAAATGCACAAGTGGTATTTCGTTTTCTTAGCTGTTCCAGCTACATGACCAGGGTCCCTGTCAAGATTTGTTTCCCTCTGGAATCCTTACAAAAAGACCAGGAGGAGATGCATAATGAAAACAACCTAATAGCATAGATGGCACTTATTAGTAAAATGTTTGAGGTGGTATGCACTTGTTTGGTTTGTAAGTCAGACAGTAATTGAGCCGTCTTGAATGACATAATTGATAATATTCTTTTTTTTTTTAATTAATAACATTTGGGTGCTGTTTGTATCAGTTATAAAAAATAACAATGTTTTTTATTCTGTTAAAAAGTCTTCCATAGTTTAATGGGTGTCTTAAATTTAATGGCACCTAACTTGAAAAACGAGGTCAGTAAATATTTCCAAATCCTGTGGTACAAGGGCCTGTGACAGTGATGTTTTTTGTGGTGTTTGACCATTGATACAGCCAGTGTAATAAATATGACTTACAAGCAATGGAAAATAGTGTCTGGATCCATTCATGTGCATAGAAATATTGTGAAAAATAATAAAAGTGTCAAGGCAGAGGCTGAGAAATAACTTAATATTTTGTTACACAACCTTTTGAGGCAGTCACTGAGGCGATGAAGTGATTTCTGCAACTCTCAATGCAACGTGTGCACCTGTCAGCAGGTATTTTTGGCCCACTCCCCATGAACAAACTGCTCCAGCTGTCTCAGGTTTGAGGGATGCCTTCTCCAGAGTGCATGTTTCAGCTCCTTCCACAGATGTTCAGTAGGATTTAGATGAGGGCTCATAGAAGGCCACTTCAGAATAATTATCCTGTTGCAGGACCCATGAACTGCGACTGAAACAAAGCTTTCTGACACAGGGCAGCGCATTTCACTCCAGAATCACTTCATAGTCTTGAGATTTTCACGCTGCACAGATTGAAGACACTCTGCCAGTTGCATCAAAGCAGGCCCAGAACATAACCGAGCCTCCTCCATGTTTTACAGTAGTTACAGTATTCTTTATTTTGTATGCGTCATTTTTTGCATCCGTTAATCTTTGTGGCTTGTCAATATGTATTTTGGCAAATTCCAGTTTCAATTATGATTTGCTTTTAACAGTGGCGTCCTCCACAGTAGTCTTCCATTAAGTCCACCTGGCTCAGCATCTCACCTTAGCTTACTTTTTCAGTTTCAAGTTATTTCAGTGACTATTGTGGGATTTTCTTTCTTTAATGGAAGTGTACCAGCAATTTATTCAGGTCTGTATAAGGATTTAGCAAGATAGTAGTTTTCATGCTACTGAAAATGGTTTGCAGCTCAAATGTCACGCTGTCATTTATAGTAATAATTATGACATGAAATCTCCAGTTTCCCAGTAGTCCTGTGTGTGGGCTTAAAAAACTAGAACCTTTGAATGTGTCTGTCTCTTTTTATGTTCACGCATAAGTCTTTGAATGATTAAGATGAAACAGTAAGAACACATGGCACACATCAAAGAGAGCCGCAGGGAAGGTTGTGCCTTCAAAGTCAAATTCATTACTCACTGCAAAATGTTGATGAGTTATCTTTTGATTGAGTTGCAGCACTAGGTGTTCTCTTCCTTGAGTCATACTTGATACGCACGTGCACAGTTTTGCTTTTGGTTTTTAAATCGTTTTTCTCTTCCTTTTGAGCCTTCTCCACACTCTCCCTGCAGGTGTCCTGTTTCAGTTTGCTCTCTGTAGAAATAATAATAACAAAAATAATGCTTGATAACACAGGCCATGCTGGTTTAGTTGAGGTGTTGCTTTTTAGAACACTAATGTGATTTTCCTGCCTTTGTGTGTGTGTGTGTGTGTGTTCATGCGTGCCTCTTTATATGTGTGTGTTTAAATGTGCTTGCTTGTGTTCTTGGCTTACTCGCTTGTGTGTAAGGCACTACTTTCCCACGTTGCGGAGTCGAGTCTCCCACAGGCATCCCTCCACGTCCCCTTCTCTCTTCTCCCTTTCTTTCCTTCCCTTTTTTCTCCTCTCCTTTAGTCTCACTCCTCTCTCTCTCTTCCTCTCTGCACCTGTATTCAGTGCTTCAGCCCCAGCTGCTCCCATCTCAGCTCCGCAATTTTGGCTGGAGCCCATGTTGCACTTGGCATGTCCTCTGAGACCCTGGGGCCACACTTGACGTGTGAGGGCCAGGCAGGCCCCCGCCCAGGGAAGGCCCCTGTGGCCAGGAGTTGAGAGCAGACGGATGAGATGAGGGCTGTGGGCTGGAGAAAGACCTGCTGGAATTCTGGGAGTAATATGCTGACTCATTCTGAGGCCTGCTGAGCAAGACATTAAGAAACTTCAAGAGAAGAAAGGGAAGAAGGGAGGAAAAAGGGGAGAAATGTGTTGCTATAACTGATAGTTCATGTTGAATAATTTTGAAAAGAAATCCATGGAGCTGTAATGCCAAGTCAGTCACATTGTTACACTGAACACACAGTTGAGCTTCACGAGGGTGGCATTCGTTCAGACGCTTTGGATCGAGCCATTAGGAAACGTCATTAAACTTCAGGCATCTGTAATACAAGTATAACCTGTGGGAGAATAATGGTTTTTAAACATTATTCTTGGGAAAAATCAACCAAACTTTTATACGTTTTTATCAACGTTCATTGGTGAATTTTGAAGTGAAGTCAAAGTTATGCCTTTCCCACTCATTTCTGGGAAGTCACACTGTCACGCTGCCAAATGTCTTGAATTTTTTGGTTTGGTTGTGATACTATAAGTAATGACAGAGCATTTTTATTGAGAACTGCAAAACAATGTTTAGCTTCATTAAAGCTTCAACTTTGATTTGAGGTTGAATAGTTTTACTATTGGTTCTTACTGACATAAAGAGTTTCTGTCAGTTATATTAAAGCTAGATTTTCCAGAGGAATGACATCTTGGAATAATTGCAACAGTAGTGGATGATCCCTAAATGATCAGTCAAGCAGGATGGAAATGATCGAAAAGTAAGAATGTGTTTGTCACTCGGTTGAACAGTTGACCACATTCATCCACACAGAATTATTTTCGATTAAGAAGGCTACTCCCTTTAGGCTACTCCCTTATTTCCACAGGAGGTCACCACAGTGGATGGATCCTCATATTTGATTTGGCACAGATTTTGTACCAGATGCTCTTCCTGACACAACCCTCCCATTTATCCATGTTTGTGACTGGCACTAGTTCTCATTTCCTGGTCTTGAATTGGGCATCTTTCATGTGTAAGGTGTATATGTTAATGACTACATCACGGAGCCCCTTTACTGATTAATTTGGCATTTTTTATGAACAATCTTGAAAACTATTGGGTGGATCACCTTTACAGATATCTGATTTCTACAAGGATGAACTCTAATGACTGAGGTGCTTCTCCCCTTTCCCCTTTCTTTTATTATGGTTATGCATCATTGACTATTGTAATTTGGCCGATCCTTTGGTTTATTGCCAGATATTAAACTAATATTGTGCACATGGTAAGCATTATGCCAGCTAAATTAGTCATAACATATGATCTCAGTGGTTAAATTAGAGTACACACAAGGGGGTATTTGTAGCTTTCAGACATATCAAAAACCTGGTGTTGGGTTAGCGTTAGCTTAACATGATACCTTTTCATTTAATGATGTACATGTGTGCAATTTGCTAAGATAGAAATTGCAAAAGTTTCCAGTGCATGCTGATTTTCATGTCCAGCATTTTCAAGCTTCTTGGGTTCCTCCAGATTCCCACACGCACCCAATCAATTATTGGGGCTAAAGTGCCAACCAGGATGTTGTGCTATAGAAATGTGTATACAGAAAAAAGGAAAGCTGCACATCTCTAAAGGCACTTTTTTATTTTCTGCAACAATTTGTGGCAAAAATGTTGTCATGTTTACTTAGTATGGATTTTCATGCTTAAAAGTTCATTGTTAAACATGAAAATATTAAATACAGTTTGGGAACCAGACTCCAGTTAAGACCCATTTCCATAAATCTTAGCTGCTGCTATCCATTTGTGTCAACCACATATGGTGTCTGTATGTCCTCGTGAGTGTAAGTGTATATTGGCAGAGAAGAAAGCGGACAGGGCGGCGGATATTAAAAAAAATGAAGAAAAAAAAACCTTCTCGCTTCTCTTATTAGTTTTCCCACTATTTCTCTTTCCTTGTCCTCAGTCGAGCAGACGTTCTCAGCCCTTCTCCTACTGACCCAGGAGGGGGGTATCAAACACGCAGACCTCTAAATCTGCTCAGTGACAGCTCAGTCCCACTCTGTCAGGACCCAAAGAAAGAGAGAATAATCTATGTTTGGGGCAAGAAGAAAGAGGAGAGGATATATGTCCCTGCGCTTTGTTTTGCATGCCTGAGCTGAGATTCAATAGCACGGCATTTTTCAAGTGGTTGGCCAACAGGCTATTGTGTAGTAATTGACCCTGATGAAGTGGTGGGCCTTTAATTTGGAAATGGTGTAAACGGGGAGAATTGATAACTTGGCTCATTATGTTAGAGCCGTTTCCTTCCCTAGAATCTGTTTTTAGGTCAGATGTAAACGTTTATTTAAGGGTAAGGGTAAACACGTTGATTATCTAATGTCCTTTTCCTGATCTGGTATATATTGCACTAACCAGTCTTCTTTATAATGTCTTAGAATGCCTTTTTGGTTTGTCTATTTGTTTCAGGTACCATTATCCTGTTCCTAAGATCTTCTATGTGCAGCTGTCAGTAGGGAGTCATGAGTTTATTGGTGAGGGACGCACTCGCCAAGCAGCCAGACACAACGCTGCCATGAAGGCCCTGCAAGCCCTGCGCAATGAACCCATCCCCGAACGGCCACCACAGGTAAACATACAAACACATAAAAACAGGATTTACCAATGTTCAACATGCTCTTGATAACTTCTACCCCTGGAATTCCCACGGGTAGTTTCATTACATTACTTCTAGGATAAAAACATGCATTAACTTCTGACTGACTTTTTTCAATTTGCATCGAAATCTTTTGGGCTACTGGCCACAGCAGTACTGTTACTGCGCATCTCTGTACTGTGTGAGCAGCTGCAAAAGTCGGAAAGATTGTAACTAAATAGTAATCATCTTTAATGTCGGTTTCAGGTTGATTTACAGGAAATGGTTGTAAAATGCTTCACTAGGGAAAACTGGGGTTGGACCTCATGACCTTGTGGAGCAAATTTGTAGTTTCGTTTGTAGTTTTGTGGTCCCTGTCTTTTGAAGACAGGGTTCCAGGTTTGTGACCACACGCAGTCAGTTACCATCCTCACAGCAACTTCGGCGCCTCAAAAGAGTAATCGAATGGCGATAAGATGAAGTCCGTTTGTTTGTAATAGTAGGGTAAATAACTAATCAACTGGGGAAAATTGCAAATCTGTAGCCATCTACTGTAGCCATCTACAGAAACATACAGAAATTCACATTAACTACTGACACTTCGAGTCAGAACCTCATAGATTTGAAAAAGAGATTAAAAAATTATTCTAGAAATAGTGATGGTAGTTGCTGCAAGACAGCAATTTACCTGTAATGTGACATGGGCACTCAATAATCATGCTTTTATACAGTGGGACAAATACTGTAACTGTTTGATCCCCTGCTGAATTTCTATGTTTGCTCACCTCCAAAGAAATGAAATGACAATAAAATTCTTCTGGTAGTTTCATTTTAATGGAGTGAGACAGACTATTAACCACAAATCTAAATGTAGAAAAAACACATTACATAAAAGTTATAAATTAATTTGCATGTCACTAAGTGAAATACGTATTTGATCCTCTGGGAATTCTGGCTCCCATAGATTACAATCAATCAGTCAATCACAGATACTCCTGATTACAATTCTTTATGTATACAGTCACCAAGAACACCATTGGTAACACACAGAATTGCAACGAAATCTTGCAGTGACTGTAAGGTCACCCCCTCAAGAAGGCGCATGTACAGGCTTGTCTTAAGTTTGCCACTGAACATTTAAATGATTGAGAGAAGGCTTGATAGAAAGTGCTGTGGTCACAGTAAGAAGAGAAATACTGAGTATGACCCAAAGAACACCATCGCACAGTGAAGCATGGAGGTGGAAGCATTATGCTTTAGGGCTGTTTTTCTGCTAAGGGTACAGGAAGACTTCACCCCACTGAGGGGCCAATGGATGGGGCGGAGAACCCCCTTCACTCAGCCAGAACACTGAAGATGGGTTGTGGGTGAGTCTCCCAGCATGACAATGACCCAAAACATACCACCAAAAGAACAAAGGAGTGGTTGAAGAAGAAGCCTAGCCAGTCTCCAGACCCTTATTTGTTCTTCCAGATTTTTGGTTGATATTCTGTCTGTGTTTGAAAGTGAGCAAACTTACAAATTCAGCAAGGAATCAAATAATAATTTCCCCCACTTTTAAACCAGAATGCAACTAGTTAGCAACCAGCTGAGTCAAGTACCATATTGCAAAAAGACATGCCATGTCAGGAGACTGATTCAGATTGATTGCCGTGTGTTGGCCATTTGTCGGCATTTAAATTAGGCAGAAATATTTTGCAAGCGTTCACCAGTCTGAGAGTGATTCCAATCACTCTGAGTCGGAAGACATGCTCGTCTCCCACAATGTCACCTGGTCACCCAGAGTTTGAGGGTGTTACGGGGAGGAAAGTGATAATTGTCATGATCTTCATTTCATCATATGAATCATTTCTGTATAACTTCTTATTTAAACAACAAAAAGCAACATTCATTCTTTAAACATCTTTGTGTTTTTCCTGCAGTTTACGTTTTGTTGACATCTACATTCAACTGTATGGCATTTGACAGTAAAAAATGCATATTATCAGCTTTTTGTTGGACAATGTGCATGGCTTTAAAAAAGAATTGAAACTAGGAATGTTCAGTACCATGATTTTCTTATTAAACCGATACCAAGTAAAAGCCCTGGTTGCTGTTTGTGATAAAAATCTGATACCTGTTCTGTACAACAAGTGTCACTATCAGTATCAGTGTGACTGCTATTGTTTTCACCTAGTGTAGCAGGACCTACCACAAAGGCAGTTTTGAGTGCTTTAGTAGGTCTTTATATGGCTCTCTGGAAGTCTGTGGCTAGATTTTGTCAGATAAAGTCACAAAACTTTGCAGCTTTGAGAATCCTTTTAGATTTTTTTTCTGTGTCAGGTTAATCCAGTGGAAGCTGTCAGTCCAACCAATTATACACAGCAGAAAGGAACTGTCAGTTAAACTGACAAAACGTAAATTTCTAAAATGCACACACTTTTTCGCATCTCGAGGCTGATTTCTAAGGTTTGTCAGAGCTGTCTGCTGATAAGCACTCAGATTATTCTTCTGTTATTTGCAGCCACATCGACAACTTTCATCCCACCCATAGTTATAAACACCATCATTAAATAAATGTCAATGGATTTTTCCTTTATTTTGATTTGGTGTTGCTTCTGGGATGCTTATAACTAATGTCTTGTAGTATTTCTGTAGCTGCTAAGATGAATGTATATCCAACTTTCATCAGATTGAATCCAAATACACCTCAGCTCTAATTACTCCAATGTATAAGTTAATCCCTGCAATCTCCATAGTTTTAGTTTGCACCTGGCAGCGTTTTATTTTCTGTTCCCGTTTCTTTTTTTCTGGCGCTTTTCTTTCTGCCTACTCCCAATGTCATTGTACCTTTCCAAAGTTTCCCTCAGGCATAGCTGTTAACTGTTGTTATCATCTCCCACCGGAAATCAAATTACCCCATATCCTCACAGCCTGGCATCACTGATGGTTATTCAAAACGCTCTGGCTCTTCTCACTTGCCTGCCTTGCTGTCCTGTGGCGTCGGCCTCTATAAATGAGCTCTTTGTTTGCTGCAGCTTCTGAGTCTTGATTTACAAATTGAGGCACATTCTGTCTACAGTATGCGTCTTTCATTCTGTCTCTGCATGAGTCTGTGTGATCCTGCATGTGTTAGTGTGGGTGCCCTCCAGCATAAAGTGTTTCTTTTCACCACGGGCTGTCAAACCTTTATTTTGAGGAAGACCGCAGGTAAATATCAATGACGCTGTAATTAGACTGTTTATACAGCAGTGGGGAACAAGATGTTTCATGGAGCACCTGCAGTCTTACTGATGAAATATTAAAATGGGTGACTAACTTGTAAATTCCCAGCAGATAGTTTACATGCTGCCTAAATAACAAAATTACAATATGCAGTAGAGTGTAGGAGTCCTGAGTCATCCTTTAGTTCTTTGTATTTTGCTGGGAAAATGGGACATAGATGCAGTGATTTACAGTGTAAGACAAAATAGAGATTGTACAATTCTAATAGTCAATATTTCTAATAATAACTAAGTATTTTGTATGACCACCTTTATTTTTCAACACAGTTACAATTTCTTGAAGGACATTCAAAGCTCCTCTTTGGATATTAGTTTTTGCTCTGTTTTCTCTTAAGATAATAACATGCTGCTTCAGTCATGTTGAGATCAGGACTCTGGGGAGGAAAATCCATGACTGATAGAGTTTTACAGATGGCTGTAGACACTCAGTGTTGTGCCTCCTTCCTGAGCTTAGACCTTTTGCCACTAAATTTCAGTCCAATTCTTGTCTAATTTCGCATACCTCAGCATTTTTGTCTTGCTTTCCTTCCTTAAGAATGACCTCTTGACAGCCATCTTTCCACTGGGACCATTTCTGAGGAGACTTAAGCAAACAGTAGATGGATTTGTTGAAGGGCCAGATGCAACTTTCTTGAAGACATGACATGACATTTATGCCTGAATGATTTATAGGTCAACTTAACAAATAAACAAAAATCCTCCTCTGAAAATGGTCACGTACAGGGATCAAAAATGAGAGAAGAAGCAAAGACAAACTGTCCAAAGACAAACTTTGAAAGACTTTCAGAAAGCCTGAAGAACTTCTGCTCAAGACCACTTTAAAAATTACAAGAATGTCTGACTCCTTCGAAGCAAAACACAGTATATTGCCAAAAGTACCTTCTCACCAATCCAAATCACTGAATGACGTCCAATCATCTCCATGGCCACATGTGTAAAGGTATGCAGGCACCTATAAACATTTGTGAAATGGTTTACTCTCAGGAGCTCAGTGAATTCCAGCCTGGCACTGTGACAGGATGCCACCTCTGCAACAAGTTCAGTTGGGAAATTTCCTCGCTACTAAATATTCCACAGTCAAGTCTCGGGAGCTTGAGAGAAGGTGACTGGAAGCAGTCCAGTCACCTTTTTTCAAGCTCCAGAGACGACCGTGACCTGGATAATTGAGAACCTACAGAGAAAGCCACAACCAACTGTACTGTAAGTGTAACAAAGTGGAAGCATTTGGGAATGACAGCAACTCAGCCATGAAGTAATATACCACATAAAATGACTGAGCGGCGACAGCAGATGCTGAGGTCATCAACGTTTTGAAGGGTAGGTCGCTACAGGCCTCCAAATTTATTGTGGCCTTCAGATTAGCTCAAGAACAGTGTGTAGAGAGCTTCATGGAATGAGATTCAATGGCTGAGTACCTGCAACAAAGCCTTACATCACAAAGCACAATGCAGTGGTGAACAGTTTGGTGATGGCTACTTCCTGTTTCAACTTGACTGCAAGAGTTGGACATGGATGAGAGTTTTGTGTGGAAGAACTTGACTGGCTTGCACCGAGTTCTGACCTCAACCCAATAGAACAACTTTGGGATGAATTAGAGCAAGTCAGGCCTTCTCATCCAACATGAGTGTCTGACCTAACAAATACACTTCTGGAAGATTGGTCAAGAAGAAAAACACACTCCTAAACCTCATGGAAAGCCTCATGGAACAGTTGAAGCTGTTATAGCTGCAAAGGGTGGGCCGAGATCATATTAAACCCTATGGATTAAGAATGGGACATCACTTAGGTCCATATGCATGTGAAGACAGACGAGGAAATAATTTTGGCAATATAGTGTATAAAGAACTGAGGGCTTTGCACAGTACTGTATGTTAAACCTTTCCTCTGAGAAAAGTTACTGGTACATGCTCAAGGTGCAAGCTCTGTGAGAACGCCTTTAATTATACAGAATTGCATTATTCATTCATTGAGAGCCCCTTCTTCATATTCCCCAGTGAAATCAGTTGAGCTTAAATGTAAAAGTGAAACGTTCTCTTCTTCTCTGTATGGGTTCTTATTCTTTGCATCCATAAGTAGAAGTACTGCTGGAGTCAGAGTTAGCCCTCTATTTGTCTTTGTCACAGGAAGGTTGCCGGATCGTCTTGTCATTCCAGTTTGCACCCAAATTCACACCGAGCAGCTTTGAAATTAATTCATGCTATTAATCAACTGTATCAAGCATGAACCTTCAAAGTGAAAGAGGAAAATGTGATCATGAAAAATAACACAAGTCCAAATTAGAACCGAAATGAAAGCTGTGCGAAAAACTAGAATGAACCCCTTTGCATTGGCTCACTCTCAAGTTTCTCCCATGTCCATGTTACAGCGCTTTCTGTCTATGACTTAGGTATTGTATAGTACAGTGGTCTTTGTTTATAAGTGAGCTTCGTAGCTGTAAAAATAAATGGATAAAAACAAATCAGTGTCACCATCTTTTGCTTTTTACAACCTTATCAGTTCTCTAAGGTTCTCGTGAGAGAGTGAAAGTGTGTGTTTGAAATGATATTAAAAGTTTATTGAGTTCTGATGGGTTTTAAATGTTTTTAGTTAGAGTCCCTCAAGAATGTCCAGCACATGATGCTACTTATGATCATGGGATCAGAGTCCATCCTTAAGGCCATTTTATTTTGGAACAATCAGTAAAATTATCAGTAACCAGATCATTTTGTTTTCTCTTCACATTTAAAAACACAACTTAACCAAATACTGTGTAACAAAATACTTTCACTCATTTTGTCATCAAATTATTTATTTGGAAGGCATATTTGGACATATAGTTGAGTCAGTCCGTATTTTAATCTCAGGTTTAGTCCTAAATCTCATTTAAAATTCTGTATGAAAGGTCTTAAAAAATCAAAAAGTATACATTGTTTCCAGGTACTTTACAGGTAGGTTATGCCAAGCATTTTGGAGAATGCTCTGAAGTCACACAGGCCTTGAAACAGGTGTGTGACCACCCTTTCAAGCGACTGGTTGGCAAGTGGTTGCCACTCATTGCTAGGTGAAATCGATCACATAGAAGGTGCTGCATCAAAAGCCTGTGACGGGACCTTACTTGAGTCTAGATTTAGGGTCATATACTCTAGAAAGAAACTGGAAGTGATTGAATACCACGCTAATGTTACTGTGTGATAAGCATCTTAGGCAAACACAGAATTGCACTGTATATCGCAGTACCACATACAGGCTTCTAGCCAGAAAAATTTTTCAGCACGGCGTGTGGGAGCGGGGTGTTAGCATTAGCATGCTAATGCTAATAGCATGCTAATGCTAACCACTGAGCCGGTGAAATCCTCAGCCCGGCGCACCGGCGGCTCAGCAAGGCGCAACGCCGGCCGATCAACCGCTGGCTAGAAGACTGCACATATACCTCTCACCACCTCTGTGTGTTTGACCCGGTGTGCTAGATGCAGCAGGACTCTTTCAGGTGAATTTTAAAAACGTCATTCAGACTTAATCAGACAAAGTCCGAGACAGCCCTCTGCATTCTTGGACAGCTAGCAACAAAAAGCCCCTTGTTGTATGCTTGGTGACATGATATCCATGTTGCAAACTAGGTTTTATTATCAGCACAAGATGTTGTAATGATGGACTGCGGTATTTAAATTCAAACATTAATGATAACCAGTTCAATTCCTGTAAGCTACTTTGTAATTTGAGCACAATTTAACTGACTGAAAGTTTCAGCCAGTCTTTAGTCGATTCCAGAATTGCTTAATAGATCAACTACACTATTTTTGTAAGAGACATAAATTTCTTTGAATTTGTAGCAGTGAACTGTCAGGCCTGTCTGTTGGACATAGATGTGTGATTCTTCCTGTGAGCTCTAATGCTTTCCTGCTGACCTTAAGCTTTTCTTGTTCTCCAGTTTGTCTTGAGGAGGACACAGTTATAGATATTCACAAATGATGAATGATAATTTCACAACCTGGAACTGAATGTTGCTATAAAGGTTTTCTCAAATTTAATGGAAAACCCATTTACGAGGCATTCCCTCGCAGACAGAGGACCACCAGTCGTGTCCATGTAAGCAAGTTCTTAATCCCATATCAGATAAGGGTTTTCTCCAGAAAACAGACAAGCTTTGTGGCAGGTTGGCCGACATCCACACTCTCCGTGTGCCCTTCAGTATAATCCATGTTTGATTATGTGCTGCAGTTTTGGAGTCATTGTTTCTTAGGTTTTAACATATTTGGGGAACAAAAAGAAAAAAAAATGTAACATTCATTTTTCTCTCCGACCTTGTTACTTATTTTCCTGTGAAAATAACGTTGTGCTTTTGCTTTACTTGCTGCACAGCACACGACAAATGGTTGTAGCAAGTGTCTGTCAAAGGAAGAGAAACAACAAAATTCTAACACTGTTCAGTGGAAATTGTGAAAATAAAAAATAGCAGTTGCCATTTATCTATTGTGTTGAATCTCAGACCTTAGTTAAACATGTTCCCTCTTTCAAATGATGTATTTGTTTTCCAGAATCCAGAGGAAAAAGGGGAGACTGAGGAAGGCGCTGATGCCAGTAAATCAGAGATCAGCTTGGTCTATGAAATTGCCCTCAAGAGGAACTTGTCTGTTAATTTTGAGGTGAGAACAATATGAGAAATACCCACAAGGATATGTTCGTGCAATGTTATTATTATTCATACCAAGGGGATTTGGAAGTTCCTTGGAAGTTATTACTGAAGCAATCCAAAAATAAGATAAGCCGTGCAGTGAGAAAATGTGTGGTCATGACTCAGGATCTGTGTGATGTCAAAGTGCTGAAGTTGTTTTCGTCAGTAGCTGCGTGAAACGATAACGTGCCAGAAATTGAAGGAGTCACACCGGGAAGCCTCCGATCATGATGAAATTCGATCTTTAAGGATGCACATTTCCTTTATTTGTACTTCAGTGAGCTCTGTTATCTTAGTGAGACACATATTAAATATGAGCGTGTGTTCCAGTGTGGTTGTGTAATTGATTAAGCAAATGGGAACGGGTGCAGCAGTGTGGTGTTGTGGCTGGTGACTCAGCTTAGCTGATGCTAATTGAGTAGAAACCTCTAAAAGACACTTTAGTCTATTAAATCACATTTGTATCTGGACGCTCACCTCTCTCCCAAAGGCAAAAGAGTTACATAGTACAAAACTAGAGAGCCTTGTTCCATTAATTGATTGCTGCTTTCACTGAGTGGGCTTACAGTGCAGACTTAATATTAAATTAACTCTAATAAAAAAAAAATCACTAGTCAGAATCTGCCTTTTGACTCCTTTGTTTCACTTTCACTTGTTTCTTTCAGACCTTAGATACATTCTACCTGTGTGATCCTTTAACAGCAATTTCTCACTTATCAAACTGATGAATATCAAACACTTAATTAATTGATTTCAGCACATCACCACAAAGGTGCTTCCAGTAACGTAAATTCAGTGACCTGTTTTCTTTTATTCTGTTTTGTTTTGTGTTTTAACTTTGTTGCTATTAATTGTGTTTAAATATTCAATTATATTGTAATTATTCCTAGTTTTCATTATTTTGATGGTACAGTATTTTGTGACTGCATACCTGTTAGAAGCAATTTATACACAAACTTTACTTATGTACTACTCTCAGCTGCCAAACTTCAATATGCCATCAGAATTCATTCAATGTCATTAAAACAGAAATTATTGCATTAATTTCCTAAACATGAACAAATGCACTCACTAATTCTATGGCCCATTTTGGCTCTACCAAGGAGCATGTATGATCATAGCATTCAGGGATTTGGCTTTTTGTTTAATGCCCGGTATGTAGAGGAAATACATTTTATGCCACCTTTCCATTGGCTTTCATGTTGGCATATGGTTGTTTATGTTTGGTAAGAACATATTATAGCTGCTTCTGGGTAAAGCTTTTTGAATCAGCTGGTTGCTGGCCTCGATAATCTCTAAAACCTGACGTCCAAAACTTACAACGGTGTTTTTCACTGACACGGTCCACTGGATAAGGTGAGGATTAAGTTCCTAGCTAGCTTTGCCTGACAAGATTCCTTTGGATTGTACAGGGAATCCTACCACATATTTTCTGACCATTAGAGTCACTGCACCCAACTTTTTTTGAATCCATGAAGTCCTGCGTGTCCTTGTATGAACCGCTGCTTCAGTGCTCCTTGGCTTTCACCATATCTCAGCTGACTCATCCAATATTCTCTCCCTCTTCTCCCCCCTCTTCTTCGTCTGCACTCAGCAAGGTGCCAAAAACAAGAGAGGCTCAGTTTACAATGTGTGCCCCCTCCCTTCCTCTACAGAGTTCCTCCCTTCCACCTCTCCTACATCAGTCCCAAAAATTACAGAAGGCAGTTTCTTGTAGACACTAGGGGGATATGAAGACGGGGCTGAGAGGAAATGGAAGTGTAAGGAGAGGAAGGGAGGTAAAGTCTTCTGACTGTGTTGACTTTGTTTGTTAATGAGAGTTTACACAATACTGGGAAAAAAATGATCTGCAAAGCTGTCCAATCCTCCCTTTTCCTTCCAGCTTTCAACTTCTTTGTTAAAAAAAAATGCATTTACTCATCAGGGTATGGCATGGCTGCCCTGTGTGAACCAAAGGAATTACACTAGCCTTCCTGGAACTGCTATTAATAATTTCATCCAGCTAAATCTGGATTGATGTGATTCATTATCTGTCATGTCTTTGTCACCGTCAGCAATCATGGCGCTTTCATTTTCAGTCCCTGAAAACTGGAGGCTGAGAGCAGCAGTTTTTAAAAAGAAGAACACAGCCACATTCCTCTGAGCGGTCTCTCCTCTGCTCACTGTCAGTCTGGAGACAGACTGTTCATTACTGCTGTCTGATGAGCAGTAAATCAGTCAATATTATCCATGTGCTTTCTCTCACAGACCTCTTCTCTTTCACCATCTCTACATTTCTGTCAACAGATCATTTTCTTTGACTTTCACAAGTTACGAGTTGTGTGTTATGTGCACTTTGCAACAACAGCATTGAGTTTAATTTGTCTACTGTATTATTTAAAAAATAATAAGACAAAGAGCCAAAATGAATGAAATGCATGAAAAAGAAACATCAATGAAAGTAGATGCCCATAAGAAAATAAGTAAATGGAGAAAAAAGGAAACAAACATACATTCATTCATATTAATTTAATCATTACTTATTTTAATCATTACTTATTAATAATCCTTCTCTCTCTCTTTCACAGCATGTCTTTTGCCCTGTCTCTCTCTCCTCAGCCCCAACCGGTCGCAGCAGATGACTGCCCCTCCTTGAGCCTGGTTCTGCTGGAGGTTTCTTCCTGTTAAAAGGGAGTTTTTCCTCTCCACTGTCACCAAGTGCTTGCTCATAGGGGGTCGTTTTGATTGTTGGGTTTACTATGTAATTATTGTAAGGTCTTTACCCTGCAATAAAAAGCGCCTTGAGGTGACTATTTGTTGTGATTTGGCGCTGTATAAATAAAATTGAATTGAATTGAATTGAATTGAAATTCATTCATTTTCTTAACTGCTTATCCAGTTGCTGGAGCGGTCTTTGGGCGAGGGATGAAGAAAAAATTGGGAAGAAACCCCTGATATGATTAATCCAGCTGAATCATGTCCGTTTCTTTGCCTTTTTTTTCCAGTATCCAGAAGCAATTGAACCCAGTTTTCCTTGTAAGTAAATGACAGTCATCTTCTCACTAGCTGAAGTAGTTCACAGTAACACATTGGTGAAGACTGACTAAGTTAAAAAGAACACTCTGAGATTGTGAATACCTAAGTCAAGGATGCCTTTTATTTAGTAATGACACAATAAGATATGACTATCAGTATCTTGTTTGACAAGCAGATACAGAGAGCACTTATGGGCAGATCTAGCCTCAATTTGTTGCTCATTAGTTGCTAGTTCAAGTCTGCTTGAACTGGTTACTTATTCAGTAAATAGACCCTTGTCACAAGACTTTTGGCATTTGTTCTGTATTGGATTTGGTCCATTAGGGGATAGGAGGGCAGTCTGTCTGGACATGAACCTCCATAATCCATCAAACGAGATAATAACTAAAGAAAACTTAAAAGCAGGGAGATGGAAATCCATCCTCTCCCTCTCCTTGCATAACATATCTTTCTCTCTCCTCCATAGCTTTGATTTTCTCTTCTGTAGATTCACTTTCATCTTCAGTCTTGCATGCCGTATGCTCTCTCTGCCACTTTGCTGTGGTTGGAGACGAAGTGTGAATTACTGAATTACTCGTCTTTATGGGTTTCATTCTGCACATTCAGTCCATTAAATTCCAACTGGGTTGACAAATTTTAGCTTTATATCGTTTCGTGCTAAATCCTCTTGACTGAATCTTCTTGGATGCACACCCCCCCGTCAGACTCTTAACTTGACATACATAGATGCATCCCACACAACAGTAATGGTCATCTCTCATGTGGATGCCTTTCACAGCAGCCATTTTTTCACATCATCTCATTCCTGCCCATACTGGGGCATGACATTACCCATGAGTCACTGCTAGCGAGTGTCTTCTTTCCCATCCTTCTGCAACGATGAGGGTCGTCGCCACCCTGCAAGCCAGTTGGCTCATTTAATCCCCCCGTCAGGCAATATCAAACAGATGTCAGCATCAAAGAGGAACCAATCTATAAATC
The DNA here is from genome assembly GCA_015052665.1 of Apistogramma diplotaenia. Classification (NCBI taxonomy): domain Eukaryota; kingdom Metazoa; phylum Chordata; class Actinopteri; order Cichliformes; family Cichlidae; genus Apistogramma; species Apistogramma diplotaenia. The sequence continues at coordinate 24,860 of VOQJ01017531.1, read as the reverse complement.
ACAGCTTGTGTGTTGGATCGGAGGCTCCTTTTCCAAGGAGGACACAAGAGAAGAGGGTCCGAGCCAAGAACCACCCATCTTACAAGAAACAACATCCCTCAGGGCTTGTCCATCCACCACTCATCACAAAAGAGCCTTTCTTTCTTTACCAGTCCTCACTATTGTCCTACCCTGCTCCCATAGCCTCCTCTTCTAGAGTACCTGAGTTCTCGCATACCCAAATCCTCAGACTGCTCAGGGTATTAATGTCTCCCTGCGAAGGTCTCCCATGATTGAAAAAGAACAAATAAAGAGACAAGAAAAGATGGGGATTAAAAAAAATCAACATTGAATTACCGAAGCTTTCCTGTATACAACCTGATCCTTGTCATTAGGTGGGAGATGGGTGTGTTTGTCTGTTTGTTTGCATGTATGTGTGTGTGACTGTGCGTGTAAATGAATGGAAGTGCTGAAATCCCATCGGTGTGGTGCAGATCCCGTGTCGTCTGCCAGGAGACTGACTGCAGCTCGTCTGCCGCCATCCTGTGCCAAGAGTATGTGGCATTGTATGCGCAAATATATACGCTTTGTCTCACTCTTTGTTGACTTACCATATGCATGCAGGCCACACTTGATCTCTTTCTTCCTGTTGGGAACTGTGTTTCCAATCTAAATAGCACAGATGAATCATAAGCAAGTGCAACACTTGTCGAGGGCTTATGCTGCGGTATTTGTGTGAGTCTGTCCCATGGAAAAAGCTGTTATGATGAGTAAATAAAGTGCGCAAAAAAAGCAAAACAGCATCCTGATGCACAAAGAGCACAAGTATAGTCACATAACACTGCTATGATCTTTGGACAAGATGAGAAGAGGCATAACCCAGAGACGAAAACCAGAATATTAAAAAAGCAAAACAAAAACTATTTTTTTCTGTTTATTGAGATTATGTGCCAGGATATTTCTTGGCTGTGACCAAATATTTTGGGAGTCTGCTCTTTGCCTGACAGTGACTTTTAACAGAGATTCCTGGAATCAGCACGGTTGGGCGTGTCAGCCACTAACCCAACAAGATACCTAATTTTCCTGTTATTTAAAGAAATTATTCATTTTTCGATGTGTTTGTGTGTGGAAAATTTTTTTTTCTCCCCCAAACCCACTCACTGATGCAAGCTGACGACTTTTAGGTGTTCGGTGTCACGGACAAGGAAAGGGAGGAACTTTGAATGATTAACGGAAAAGATAGAGAAGCAACCCTAGAACTGCAAAGAGCTGAAGAGGCTTTCTGTCGTGCACATTTGATTATTTATTATAGCTGCATCAAAGACTTGTGTCTGATACATTTAGATCCTTAAGTATTTGGATAAAGACATAATCTTTATAATTTTATTCATATATACCACCACACATGATGTTAAATCAAATAATATGTGATTGAAGTGCTGAGTTTCAGCTTTAATTTAAGGGGTTTAAGAGAAGTTTTATGTTCCTGTTTAGGAAGTAGAGCCATTTTTAGGGATAACCCTGCATTTTTAGAGGCTCAAAAGTAATTGGACAAGTTCTTTTGGATACATCCGGCATTCAGTTACTGCAAAGGATTTTTCTTTATCCAGGTAATAAAAACAGTCCTTATACTTAAAATTGTGTTAGTTTTTTAAAATTTCTTTTGAGCCTGTGAAAATGGGGGGCTGCAGTTGTTGCATACATCTTTTTTAAAAGAAAGAATGGCGTTCTTAAATTTATTTTGGCTTTTCTGTGGTCCGCACAGTGTTCAACAGTACATAGATATGTAATTCTGGCTGGATATTTGACCACTGCTCTCGGCAGTGGTCAAATATCCAGCAAAGTGGGTGAAATAATATCCAGCAGTTTTTAAAAAATAGGGTTGCGATGGGGGCTTTAGGAAGGCCATTTC
>VOQJ01017531.1:12181-22949 GCA_015052665.1 Apistogramma diplotaenia | reverse complement strand
TACATCTTTTAAAAAACAAAAGAATGGCGTTCTTAAATTTATTTAGGCTTTTCTGTGGTCCACACAGTGTTCAATGGTACATAGATATGTAATTCTAAGTGGGCGAAATAATATCCAGCAGTTTTTAAAAAATAGGGTTGCGATGGGGGCTTTAGGAAGGCCATTTCAGAAGCTTAATGTTAGTCTGGTTTAGCCTTTCCAAAACTATTCTTTCATTTTTCTGTTGGAACAACCACGCCCCCCTCCAAGTTTCACCTGTCCAGCTGTTGATTTGAGGTGGAAGAATTTGGAGTTAATCTTCTTTTGCCATTATTTTACTCCAGTACCACAGCCGTATAACAGCCCCAGAGCATGTTGCTGCCGCCACCATACTTGTCAGTCTTCTTCGTTTTGAAAGCCTCACTTTTGCCCCTCAAAGCATTGTTCATTACTCCTCTTGTCATTATGGCCAAATAGCTCAATTTTTGTCTTGTGTGACCATAAAACCAGAAGGCATTTGGCTTATACATGCGGGCCGCTGTGAATTTCAGTTGAGCTTGAAGATGTCAATTTTGGAGCAGGAGCTTCTTGGTTTTAGGTTTTCTTACCTTACCAAAGTGGTCACACATCTTAGCTTGTACTTAACATACAATTGTTCAGACTGATGATCTTGGAGCATGCAGTTGTCTAGAAATGGCTCCTTGGACTTGCCCATTGTTCTGAGTGTTGGTCAAACCAGTGAGTCCTGTCAAACAAATACTTTTTATGCTCGGAAAGAGAAAAAAACTGTTGTAATTAATCAATAATGAGAAGTTACTAGGCCTTGGACGTGTCAAGTTCTGAGATATTTAGAAATAAATTAAAAATCCATTCTGGTGGCGTACAGAGGCGACGTTGTTATTGTCCATATACTTATGGCCCTACCTGCACATTTCACTGTTACTCCACTTCTGTTTCCTCAAAGTGACATAATCTTAGCTGAGCAGTGACCATTGATGTGCATCGTGTCATCATCAGCAGTATCGGCATAAACAATTCTGAATCAGAAGGCTTTCAGTCCCATTGAATATTGTAACATTCAAGAAGCTGCCATGTTACATTTCCTATTTCTGGTGATGAGCAAGGCCAGAGTAGATCCCCTGGGCCAGAGTGAGTTTGGCTGATAGCTCGGACAGCTAGTGCTCCGAGCCTTCATTACAACACACATCCTAACCTACTGCATGCTCAGATTCATTGTGCAGGGATGCTGGGAGGCTAACAGGTTAGCAATGATGGGAAACACAAGGGCCCGTGTGTGCTGTGTTAAGAAAATCTTGAAGTCAGTTGGTAGGAATAAAAATGATCGTGTCACTGAAAAATGTTTTAATCATATCAACATTGTGCGTATCTGCTCGTGAGTTTTCTGTGTTACTTGCGGGCACAGTTCTATGTGTGGTATCTCTCTAAATATTCACTAACTTATTTTTCTTTGTTCAGTTTTCATGCACTGGACTTGCCTTGTCACTTTAGTTTAATTGAACTAAAATGTTGGTTTTCTGTGGGTGTCGTGTAGAGTGAAGAGGGGGTATGGACACATTATCCTTTGTTTTCCCTCGGGCTCTGGTATTAGTCTGTGTTGATGTGCGAAGTATTTGAGGAATGCTCCAGGTTCCGCTTATCAGTTTAATCTGTTTTATCGGTCACTGAGTTCAAATCAACTGTTGCTAGATTGCATCTGATTGCTACAATTTGTGCTGTCTGCACCACAAATTAAGCTCAAATAGAATGAAAAAGAAAGAAATCAGGGGAGAGCGTGGGAGGGAGCTGAACAACCCAAAGCAGCACACAGCTGCTGCAAGAAAAGAGGGGAGAGTAAGGGAAAAAGCCATCAAGCTAGAAACCGATCCACGTTAACCGAACATGTAATGCTGGACCCAGTGAGTGTGTGAAATTTAATTCTTCCTCCAGTATGTTTTCCTATATAAGAACCCCACCTGCTACGCACACGTGCATACACTCGCACACTGTGGTTGGACTTCACAGGAAGTAGATGTGATTGCAGAAGCATGACCTAACGCCAGCCGGTGTTTGTTTTAGGTCTCCCAGGTGACCAGAGGCTAGAGGAAGGAAACTGAGCCTTCATCACTAGAGACTGTCATCTAGGAACATGTTACTTTTCATATGTGTGTTTTGTGCGTCAGTGTTGTTCAGTTCAGAGTGTTTTGTATATGGATAACACACTTGCATATGGGTGGGTAGCAGTGTGACCATCGAGAGCAGATGTTTTGGACCACCTGGTGTAGCTGCTCACAGAAAGCTTTGCACACACTCCCTCGTACATATCACGCACAGCAGGGAAAAAAAGGGGGAAAAACAACCCCACACACATAAAATTTTCATCAAGTTTTTTATGATATCTTGTACTTTAATTCTTTTTTATGACAAACTCTTCCCATCGTTGATTCTCCTGTAACTTTCCCAGGTGTTGAAGGAAAGTGGTCCCCCACACATGAAAAGCTTCCTGACCCGTGTCGCTGTGGGGGAGTTCTCCGCTGAAGGCGAGGGCAACAGTAAGAAGCTGTCAAAGAAGCGTGCCGCTCTGTCCATCCTGCAGGACCTGAAAAAGCTTCCCTCCATACCCACTGTGGAAAAGCCCAAGACACACTACAAGAAACGAACCAAGACCATCCTCAAGGTACTTTAGTGACGTGAACTCAGCAAGCACAGCTGAGTGATGCACAGAACATAAAAGTCACTGTGTGAAATATGTTTGCTCCCTGCTACTTTCCCATGCTATCCCACTTATGTCAGTGTTCTTATAATTTTGTCCATTCACTTATTAATATTATGAACAAACACACATGCACCTGCTATCACGGAAGCTCATTAGAATAAGTGAATGTGATTATTATGTGATTGTGATTATCTTCTTTTCCTCCTAGACAGGACCAGACTATGGACAGGGCATGAACCCAATTAGCCGTCTAGCCCAGATCCAGCAGGCCAAAAAGGAGAAGGAGCCCGAGTACCTGCTGCTCTCAGAGAGGGGGATGCCCCGACGTCGGGAGTTCATCATGCAGGTAAGAAAAGACACCCAGACGAGGATTTTGAAAGGTTTTAACAAACCCTATGATGTCCAGCAAATACCAAACCACTTTCTCATATTAAGGTAATAATTAACCGCAGACACCGAGAACACATTGTAGACATTAAACCCACCTTGTCTCATTCCACTGACTCCACTATTACCACCTGCAGCTTAAAACTTGTGCTTCTTAATGTTAGATCTTTAGCAAATAATACATAAATTTTTAATGACATCATTATTCCCATTATTAATAAACTGGATTTTATACTTCTAATTGAAACATGGCTTTATTACACTGGTAACAGCTGATTGAAACATCGCCCACTAATTATTGTTTTGAATATTGCATTCATACAAACAGGAGGGGCAGTGGGATCGCTGTTGCATATAAAAACATTTTTTATTTATAAATCTGTGTCATATGTCAGTTATCTGAGTTTACTATATTTAGGTTTAGTAATTAATTCTATATCACATGCAGTATGACTCCTTACTGTATATGATCCTCTAAAGAAAAATCTGACTGTATTATTATTTCAGGTGATTTCATTATTCACATTGACAACAGTAACAATTCTGACATAAAATAGTTAATTCGTTTATTATAATGTTTTGGTTTTAAACACCATGTGACTGGACCCACCCACACAATAGGTCATGCACTCAATTAGATTCTTGTTGAGGTCTTGATGTCACAGTGACAAATGTTCTAGGAGTTGGCATCAACATTCAAATCAAAAATCTTTATTTCAAGCATGCAAATAACATGTTAATACACGTAAAAATCGAGTTCACGTAAAAAGTAGTAGGAGGAAGCAACTGCTTATTAATTAACTTGCTCATCATATCTGTTCTGATTATACTGTCTGAAATATACGTATGTGCATAATATGTACGGTCCATTGTTATATTATATTTATGAATTAACTATACCTTGCCAGAAGTATTGCTTTTTAATAGTGTGTTATGAAACCATTTCTCATTTTTTATATATATACAGTACATCCATACAAATATTTAACACCCTACCTTATTCATATAGTGCTTTTTAAGTGTTATTTTATATAATTTTTTTAACAGATTTATATTACTACATCTTTTCAAATTCTCTTCTAATTATTCCACAGATTCACTCTACAGACCACTACACACACGCTCCTCCTTACTTTATATATATATTTTTAATTTAGCTCTTTCCTCAGCTCATAACCCCTTTCTCTGTCTGTGAACATTTTTGTTTTCTGGTAACATATTATTTCTTGCTTTCTACAGTATTTGACCCGTTTTAAACTTTACCACATCCAGAGCATTAAAAGCAAAAGAGTTTTGTGGGATTATCCAAATTATCGGTAGGATGACTTCAACTCATTCAGAAAGCAGCCGCCTGAGTCCTTAGACATCCGCTGAGATCTGAACATGTAACTCCAGTACTGAAGTCATTGGCTCCCAGTTCAATATAGAATTACATTTAAATTCCTTCTAATAGTTCATAAAGCACTCAATAGTTTGGCCCCCCAGTACATCTCTGACTTGCTAAGTGTCTGTAACAACTCCCAGGTCATCAGGTGTAGCTCTTTTAACTGTTCCCAGAATTAATGTGCTGAGGATGCTTTCAGTCACTGTGGTCCTGTTCTTTGGAAGAAGTTGCCGCTTCACAACTGCGTCTACGTTCAGAAACTGCTACATACACTAAAGGATGGCTGTATGTGGATGAAGGTGCAATAAATACACAAGGTTTCTTCGGTTCCCCTGGGGATTATGATCCCTAACTGTAATATTGTGACAGCTCCACTATATTCAAACAAAGGCCTTTTTGAACAGCCTGCTAATGTCCAGAAACCAACTATTCCCTTTGTGGACCACTGACCAGCTTTGTTCTTTCAAGTGTGGCGCTTGTTTCTGGTTTTGCAATATTTCTCAACTACTATTTGTCAAAGGATGGAAAAATAGGTTGTTGGTTAATATTTAGTCACCACAAAACATAAAGATCTGGTTATTATCTGAGGAACAGATGGTCGTATAGTATTCTGGTACTGAGTTTATTTAAAATATGGATTATAATTATGAATTTTCTCCAGTTTCTTCACTTTGCTGTTAGTGTCTTGCTGTTAGTGTCTTTCTCTGCCTGTCATTCCTTTCTGAAACCTTCTGTTTAACATTTAATATTTTTATAGATGTCGTTAAAGCTTAGAATAGATGAGCGTTCATCTGTACAGCCCTGTTTCCACGAGTGGAGCAGCCAACTTTTTTATGCTGTCACATTTCAGGTTGTCGGTTACTAATAAAGATGATGCGAAGTCTGTTTTCTGTACCGTAGGAAGATATGGGAATGTGGCTGTGTATTAAGGAGCTAGTATTCATAAAATGCTGTTTCTCAGGCAGCTGCAACCTTTAGCCTTTAACTTAGTTATGGGTGATTTAGTGTTTATTGCTAGCCCGGTAAACAGAGTAGGATCTTTGTGTGAGGAAAGAATCTCATCAGTTACCATTGTTGTGTTACTCAGGCTTGTTTAGCCTATTTGAGGTCATGCATAAAAACCACAGGAGAAGGAAAATGATTTTGTGTCTCCAAGTTATTGCAATTCTGTCAGTTGGTACATTGTGTGCTTTAGGCTTAGAATTTGATCTTTCTAATTTACCTGCATTACAAATGTTACAATTATTTAATGTTAAGAATGTTAAGGAAAACATGAACTTGTATAGATATGATATTTTTAAAATGGTCCCAGTAAGTTCTCACAAATCAGTCAGTAATCATTAATCATATATAGATTCACAACACAGCAGCTCTGCAGTACAAGCACCATCTTTAGCAGTACATTGAGATACTTTTTTTAACAGAGAAAGAAAAACATTTTGTCTGTTGTTACAGTTTTCTTTTAATAAGTCACTTAAATGAATTAGCCCGCTGATGTTTCCCCTCTATCCATGCTGACACTCTCACCCGAGGTTCTTTTTATCTTATCTATTATGAGGTTACAACCAGTTCACAGTCAGTTACGAGTGTTTATTGAAAATATTGATATATGGCATCAATGTATCGTTAGGATATCACATGAGGAAGTCATTAGTTATTATTCTGTTTTTGTTATTGTTTTAAAAGATGTATTTTTCCATTTTCTAAGATAAGCCAGACCCTCGTCACTTCTACATTTATTCATAGAGTATGAACAAATTCATGTATGGAAATATTGATGAAATACTGAACATTAGTATGCATGGTTTGAGCAGAGTTCCATTTGGTTATTATTTGCCAATTTCCCAAATGCCACAAGCCATAAAAGGTGCTCAGATTTACAATCAAAGGAATCTCAGTGTACAAAAGTAATTGTGTTTAAAGAAAACAAAATACTAAATGAAAAGGTGTAGAGCTTGGATCTTTTAATTAAATATGTTCCGGTATCGCTTATCTTATCTCACCTACCTTAGCGGGTGTGCATGTTTCGTGAATTTAAAACCTAAATGCTCCAGACCAGCAAACACTCGCTTCTTTAGAGGTGCTCACACTTGCTGTAATCAAGCATTTGCATTGAGCATTTGATTATCAGCACCTGGCTGCGTCTTACCCTTTAAATTCCTATAGAAGCAGTAGGGCTGCAGGACTGCATCGATTCTTGTGAAAACTTTCACATGACTGTGGCTTTGTAGGTTAAATAAAACAAAGTAACAAAGCTGGTATAATGCAGTTTGTTTTTAGTTATGCACACCATCAGAGATTGTGCTGGCTGTCTCTCTCAGTCAGACTCTCTTTTTTAGTCTCTCGTTCCATAATCCCTTTCTTTCATGTGAAGAACAGAGCTTCTCTTAGCATCAGGCGGTAATTCAGCCTCAAACCTATTCTCCATGCCTCTTTGATACACACATTAGTCCCTGTGAGTGTGTGCGTTCTTTTGTGCAGTCCACTCCATCTTCTAAAATTTCCACATTGTTTCCTTTCGTAAGCAGAAGGGCTCAAATGAGCCTCTGTTTTCGTATCATCTGTCTGAAGCCATCACTACAGAAACGGCTCCACCTTTTGTCAAATGCCTTTTCAGGAGCTGATCATCGTCTACATTTTTATAAAAGAGTGATTGTGTTTGTTTAGTGATTGAAGAATTTATTGAGGTCTTCCTTCCTTCTCCTTCTGTTGTGACCTTCATGATGTATTCAGATGAGTACTTAGTGAGCATGTCAGACCACTTTGAGTGAGTGCGCTGAGGCCTGGCGGTTCACAGGCTTTGGCTTCCAGAATGTTATTTGTACAGTGTAATTGTCTGTTTGGATAACATAACGACGTCTGATATTCTCTTGGAAATTTCTGCTTACATTCTGTGTGGACAGATTTAATGTTTTGGGATTACTGAAAAACAAACACTTCACTCAGATTCTTTTTGTGCAGCGTGCACTGCATGGCTGCCTCAGCTCAGAAAACGAGAGAAAATACTTTTGTTCCCTCTTTTTTTTCTTTAGTAACAAGCAGTTATTTGTTATCACAGCAGGGTGCATTAAAGCCAGAATGTTCAGGTTGTGAACCTGAAAATACTGACACCGCCTTTATCTCACGTGTGCACTGGTTTGTTTATATGTGTGTTTTCATCCGTGCACGTACAGGTGAAGGTGAATAATGAGGTTGCCACGGGAACAGGGCCCAACAAGAAGGTGGCGAAGCGGAATGCAGCTGAGGCTATGCTGCTACAGCTGGGATACAAGGCCTCCACGGTGCCTCAGAGCCCCGCTGAGGTAAAAATTTCACGCTAATCCTCCAGCTTGCCTAACCCAGCTTGTATATTTCATTTCTGTTTTATATACAAGTCTCCCACTTTGCTGCGCAGCTGTTTATTTATTTTATCTCCTGACTGGTAGTAGGTGTATATTGTAGAATGTTGAATTGAATTTTTTTTAAAATAATGTATGATGTATGATCGGGGGGAAAAACCTAAATCACATGATTAATTATCCAGAAGTTTTTGTTCTGAGTAGCTGCAGTTTTAGAAATGTAAATATTCCCAGCACTGACATCTTTATATGTATGAATGGGTTTTTTTTGTTTTGTTTTCATAACATTGATTTAATGTGATTGTGTTTCACAAATAAGATCTACAGATTACGTTTACCTCTGAGTTTAAGTAGATGAAAAATTTAAAAAGCATGTTAACCTGCCGAAGAGGTGGTACATACTGTATATACTCACTGGACTCTTTATTAGGTACAGTGCCAGGCTGGTCCCCCTTTTTCCAATCAACTGCCTTTCTGCCATTCCTCACACAGTTGATACTAAGGGGCCTTAACCCCACCCCCACCAGTCTGAACCACTGATACAAGTCAGAGTGATCCATGTTGTTTGCACCACCTGAATGTCACAGCAGTAATCACGACTCATCAAACTGGGCAGTGTATTTCCAATCCTATGTTCCAATTTTTATAGCAAGAGTGGCACCTGTGTGGTCTTCTGCTGCTCTTGTCCATCTACTTCAAAGTTTGATATGCATTCAGAGATGCTCTTCTGCATACCTTGGTTGTAATGAGTGATTATTTGAGTTACTGCTACCTTCCTATCAGCTCGAAGCAGTCTGACAATTCTCATCTGACCTCTGGCATCAACAAAGCCAAAGAACTGCCACTCACTGGATATTTTCTTTTTTTTGGCCCATTCTCAGAAAACCCTTGAGATGGATGTGTGTTAAAATCCCAGTAGATCATAGGTTTCTGAAATACCCATACCATCCTACCTGGCACCAACAACCATTCCACAATCACTCAAAAAAATCACCTTTCATCCCCATTCTGATGCTCAGTTTGTACTTGAGAAGGTTGTCTTGATCATATCTACATGCCTAAATGCATTGCGCTGTTGCCATACATTTGGCAAATTTGGCTAACAGGGGTACCTAATAAAGTGTTACATAAATGTGCAGTATGTAGGTTGTTCTAAGTCATATAATTACAGAGCCACATGAGTTAGTTTCATGGGTTTTAATTTCATCCATCCATCAATTTTCTGTTTGCTTTCACATTCACTTTGCATTTGTTATTAGCATTAGAGCTCAAAGAATGGTGACAATGGGTGGTTCCTGTAAAGCTGTATGCTGAACGGACTACAAAAAGAAACTCGGTGCACGGCCCTGACCTTATCTCATTTCTACAACCTCGCACAGAAATTCTGATACTCAATTCCCAGATTTATCGCAAGTCCCAGTGCTGCTGACCTGTTATGCAACCCGTTCAGCTCCCCTGAGCCGAGTGTATTTTGCAAGCAAGCATCGATCACCAAGATCTTTATTCACATCATTGGTTTTTAAGCACAAGGGAGCAGAATCAGATTGCGATAATGTTCCATAACTAGTCTCTCTGTAGAATGTAAATTGTTCCCCAGGCAGCTCATTAGTTCGATATGTGATATACTGCATCGATGTATGATATTTCAGAAAACCAGATCTTATGTTCTAAAGAACGCTCATCACAGTTTGCAGCCAGTAAATCCCTTCATTTCGGTTTTATTCCTCAGCTCTGACATTAATTACTTTGATCTTCTGTATAGTCACTACTATTTACACTTTTTATTAAGCAGTAAAGACTTTCTACTAAGCAGTTTTTGAACGTGTTGCACACTGAATACCCCAGTTACACAAGTCTACAGGGGAATGTCAAATGTTGCACACATGTAATCAAATCCATCATTAGATGTTTAATTTTGTAGCCCTATAAACCACTGTGCTTTGTTTTCTAAGGTTTCAGATATGTGAGTCTGCTGTGCGTCGAGTCTCACTGTTTAAGCTAACTTCTGGCAAGAAGTGAGACCTTTCTGGTTATGCTCATGATACAATATTTAGACAGAACAAAATCAGCGGCTGATACGTGACTCGGCAATAGCTTGACAACTCCGACAGCACCTCTGTAAGAATTAATAAAACGGCTTATGTTTCTTTTGATCTCAGAGCTCTGGAGCTCTTGTAAGATAGGTTGTCTTTCTTTAGAGCTCTTTTTCTCGCTCCATCCTTCAAATCCTTTTTTTCTGTTTTCTGGGCACTGAATTTCCACTGTGGCATGGGTGAATTTGCAGCCACGTCATCTCCTCAGCTGTCACACATTTGAAAAATGATTTGTTTCAGTTTCACACGTGTTTGTGGCTGTGTGTGTTTGCAGGCAGATGCACACACCACAGCAGAAGTAACAAATTGAATAGGAGCTTTTTTTTTTGTCACTAAACATTGACAGCTCCCCTAATTAAGTAGCTGGCCTAGAGACACTAGGCTCCTTAAGCATCCCCTCCTGTGAGCACTTGTCTCTTTGTGGACCAAACAGTAGGAAGGAACTTGTCTGACATGCGTGAAGAAGCTGTCTGTTCAAGAATCTACATCTCTCTTACCTCCCCCTTCTCTCCTTCTCTCCACATCACTACAGATGGACAACAAAGGCTGGACTGCACAAAAGGCGTCTTTTACCGAAGCGACAAGCAACAGTGAGTATCGGCACGTCTCCCTGTGTTTCTTTCCATTTCCTTCTCCTCCTCCTCTCCGGCTCTCCATCATTCCCTCCATCCTGCAGGTGGTTTTAGCCACCGAGATGGCCCGGCGTTTAATCTCTGTGACTGGTCAATGGGCCTCTGACTGTCAGCTTAATTGGCCGTGCGTCCTCGTGGGGAGCCTGCGAATTCAGGCTCATTCACACAGGCTTACAGGGCCGGCACACAGAGGCCCTCCGGGGAGTCCCTCTGCTGCCTTCCTGTGCAGAAAACATAGCCTT
>VOQJ01017531.1:0-12161 GCA_015052665.1 Apistogramma diplotaenia | reverse complement strand
GAAAACATAGCCTTTCACTCAGGATTAACACACCAGCATACAGGAGTGCAGATGCACACACACACACACACACACACACACACACACACACCCTTAATCCTAAACACAGAGACTGCCTTTAGCAGTTCACAAGTGATCTAGCAAAACTTTATCTATGCATGTTCATGGAGTTGCATTAAATAGGGCACGTAACTGCCAGGTGTCATGCATCCTACTATGCCCTAACACAGGCAGCATCCCATGATAAACCAAGTATTTCCAGCTGAGAGGTGGACTATCACCTGTTTGTTACATCTGTGAAAGGAAACTGTTCTAACCTGATTCTCTTGACACTGTCCAGATTCCATTATCCATGCATCAAAAATCTGACTGCCTTTGACCTTGGTGCTACAAGTGCTGACACAGCTGCCATAGTAAGGTTTGTGCTGTACTGTAACTAGTTGCTGAAATAGAAGAACTAATTAACTAATTGCTAGAGCTGATACTACAAAAAGCCAAAGTAGTGCTAAAAGGACCAAAGTAGTGGAAAGAACAGAAGTCTGATGCCTGTGCTCTGGAATAAATGCTCAAACGGTGATTATGTAATGGACTTTGTGTGGTAGTTTAAATCTGTATTGACAACACAAACAGTGTGGTTGTGCAAATAAGCAACATCACTTGATTCATTGGTCCAATGTATAGATCCAGGATGGACTGCAGCGAATGAAAGTGAATGAAGTCTGATTGTTTTTAAGTGGCACTACTAGTGGAATAATCAAACAAAATATTTAAATATGGTTTAGAAGAAATACCAAAGCTAACAACGTTGCTGTAATTCACGCTTGGTATAATCTGGAAAAGATTAGCATGTTAAGAGTCTGAACTATTATGGTTAATATAACTAACATTCTAAATATGAGCATGTTAGCATTACCACTGCTGTGGAACCGAATACAAAGGACACACAGACCAAACAGATGTATCATTACTCATCATCTTGGAAAATACCTTATGGATATCTTCAAATGGTAGACAAATGCAAAAGACATTTCACGGCTGGATTTATGCAAGATCTTACATGGGAATGCGGTGGCCTCGAAGGACATTTTATTTATAGAAGAGGCTCAGTCTCAAAGGACTCTTCACTGAGAACCTTAAGGATGCAATTTTGAACCAGCTGGTCTCCACCAGTATGTGTTGTTAAGTTGGCTGTCTTGTCTGTAATCAAAACAAAAATAATGGAAAAAAATCTCTCATTAAAGTCAAGAAGCTATTTCAGGAATTCGCATCCTATTTTTAGTCGTTTTGTGGTCTGCAGAGCCTGGCAGGGATTTTTTTTCTAGTTGTGCCACATGTAGCATAAGCTGGTTACATTTATATATATTACAGGTGAAATAAATTTCCATAGAATTAATTGTTGTGGTGTTGCTTAAGCAGATTTATATATATTTTTTGTCCTAGATTGATGAAAATAAAGCCGCTGTAAGCACTTTTAAACCAGATACCAGGAAAGTAAATGCCAGCAGCTTGAGAAAGAGCACTTTGTGGCTCAAATGAACAATCTGTGAGATGTCGAGCAGCGGCGTGGAAAACAGATAGCTTTAATAGATTCAAATGTGCTGTCGTCACTTTGGTCTAATGGAGGCTTTTGGCAGAGCTGAAGCGCTCTGACATGGGGGATCCAACTTCACTCTGGAGAGGAGAATGGATGTCATGCTTAGCGCACTCATGATGAGAGAGTAATCGCCCAGATTTGTTGCATTGCTCATTGCTGGTTTAGACTTGATAGACAGAATCCAGATGAGAACTGAACCTCTGCCACAATTTTTATAGCAATCATATCTGTGATTTAGTCCAATTTCTGAAAGATATATCATCTAAATTATATTTCTAGATAAATGATTGTTCTCTTGGAAAAAGCTGTTTTGGGGGTTGTGGTTTCTATGGAAGCCCAGTCTTAAGTTATTGCCCAATACCTCCAGAGTAGAGCCTCTTGGGAAACAAAATCTTCCTTTTTTTGATGACTGTTCCTATTGGCTTGGAGTGTGCCATTGGTCCATTGCCATTTTCACTTAGTTTATCTCACACTCAGCATGAGGCTTAACTATCTCCTAATTAGCTCTTTAAAGTTGCCTAAACCGCACAACACTCACACGACGCTAATGTCTGAATAATGTTTATTACATAAACACCATTTACAACTCATTCACTCAGATACAGCTGGTCTCAGTTTTCTGTGTGTGTTTGTCTGTCAGTACTGAATGGAAGATGTTTCTTGTTTGTCCTTTGTTTTCATGCAAAGTGTGAATAAGAAGAAGTCTGGCTTGAGGAAAAAAAGCACAGAATAATTTCTTTTGCTCTCAGCTGTTCAGACTTTACAAGTGTTTGAACAGGCTTAGTGCTTATAGGTAAATAAAACTAAAAAGGATTTAATTTAAAAAGAATTTACTCATCTTTTTTTTAATGTAGCAACATCTGTTTACAACTTTTTATAATGGCAGCAATGCATATAGTCCAGATCTATTTTAAATGAGATTTATTGACGAATAAGAATAGACTGTCAGAAGCACAGCTAAAGAACAACTCATCTCATTTTGTTCATTGTCTTTAATCTTATGAGTAGGAATCTCATAATAACTCTCAAAACAATATAATCACCATCGACACCCACAGTCACGATGCTGTCGCAATACGATTCTTCGATACTCATTACATTTCCAAAAAAATCGACATTATGGTGTTATGATGTGTATCTATTTTGTTAAAATTTAATGTGCTTCCGCTGTCTAAATAATATCACCAGGGGAAGCAATATGATAAATCACAATCTCATGTTTAGTCCATGACCATATTTTATCTCATATAGATTTTGTTTAAAAAGTGTTTGCTGTGTCACACTAAAATAAAAATAGGATGACAACCTCCATGTTACTGTACAAGGAAAATCCACACTTATCTGCCTAGTGATTGCATTTTGTAGTCAGTAACTAATTACAAATCGTTGCGGTGACCAACTGGTCGGTCAGAAGTTGAGCGTGCAACATGTGAAACCTCTGTGTGACATTATTCAATTGCAAGGTGGTTGCGCAGGTCACCTGGTGGTAGGCAATCTGTCTGCAAACAATCACAGGCTAGCCGCAGACGCTCTCAGACAGGTGAGCAAAGGTTTGCAAAAAGCTCATTTATAAACACAGATTGCCAACATGTTGCAATTAACCCGAGCCACTGACGAGTGTTCTGAGTGCCGATGTCATTTTGCAGTTAAGTTATTCTGCAGCAAAGGTGTGATTATTTGTGGAGGAATTTCTGAATTTTGTTTCAAATCAGCAAGCTTCTGTCTGGACAAAATTTCAGTAGATCATGTCAATTTTTGTTTACGTAGACATCAACAGATTTGCAACAGAAGGCAAGAGATTTGCTATTTTCCACAATTTATCAAAGTTAATCACTCTATTATCACAAACAATTTGTGTTCAATTGTCAACTTGACCCCATTCAGTTGCACACTGATAGCAGACAGACTCCATCTTATTGCTGTTTTATCACTGTCACAATGCGCCACAGTCACTTTGAAAGTATCAGCTGAATGCGAGTCATTGCAGATCTGGTCCCCATCTTTGAAGCAAATGTTTCATGCAACAAAAATTGGAAGTTCATTGCATATGGTTGCAATAATTTGGTCGTGCCGTGGTCTTCCCTTCTGTCACTGTAGCATATGTGAATACCCATTTTCTCAAATGAATGGGAGAATGAGTTCGTCAAACTGTCCTTTCTAAGTGTAGCGTGCTTAAGGAAATAATCAGCTTCAGGCACATTCTTGCTGGTGGAAATGTTTAAGCAAGGGGACTGCTTGGATAGAGTGCAGGAGGCAAGACACATGACCCCGATTCATACACTGTAAGTTCACCAAAGAATTATGAAATTAGACTTATTAGTGAATTAGTGAGGTCGCAGGTCTCTAGTACTTAGGTTCCTAGGTAATGTCCAGTCTGAATGTATCCCTTTTTTTCACTTACACGTGTACGTCTTTCAGATAGTTTATTAATCCTCGCTGTTTCTCAATACTCAAGTACGGTAGTTCGTACTTGGCTGTTTCACATGCGAGTTCGGACTTCCTGAAAACGGGAAGATGCAGCGTGATCATTCGACAAATGGAACACCGGTGTACTTGATAACGTCACAGCTGAGCTCAACTCCAGTGTTTTTACTGCCTTTCCACGTTAAAGCAGTTTGGCAAAATGCCCAGCCATAAAAAGACTGATTTGTTCATCAATTTGCATTAGAGTGATGTTAGAAGGTGGTGAAGAACTGAACGCCACTATAATGAAAACAATACTGAATAATCAACAGACCTGTAGCATTTTTGTAACATACCTGTGCTGAATAAACTATAATATTATAAAACTAGAGGTGCTGACAACTGTTATATTAAGCTTGTTACTTATTTATTCCCCTTTTTTGACTAAAACTTTAAGTTTTTTAAACAAAAACTTCAACGCTGGCCATAAATTTCCCCCCAAATCCAAAACAGCCGAACGTTGGCACCCACTCAGCAGTGCTTTGGTTTATCGCAGTGTTATCCTCGCAGCAGCTTTACAGCATGTCTCCTTTAATTAATTTACCATTACAATTCATATGGCATAGGGCTGATAAACTTGTGAAAACATTTCTGTAAACTGACTTGAAAACCCTTGCTAGCCTAGTAGTGTTAAACCTGCAAACAAGCCATAATGCAACAAACCGCTGAAGACTGTAATTAAATCTAAACTCCATTTAGAAATATGCGATTGCATAATTTTCTTGTAGCCAAATATAGTGACTTTCACTGTAAGTTGGCAAATATTATATCCTTCCTTCCGTGTTCAGCTTAGGTAATCCGGAAAAGGACATATAGCAGGAAGGAACTCTTAGTCATATAAAAAAATATGTTTATTCTATTTAAACCTTTTATGTAGCTTTATACGTTGTTGCATATTGACAGCCCCAACATGGGTTCACTCTATTTTTGATCCATTTGCTAGCCTGAACAATTTCCTACACATTACCAGTGCTGTCATTGACCAGCTATGCTGCGCACAAAGAATGTTTCTGTGTTAGGTAAGTATGTCAAGAGTTGTCTATTTATCCTTCTGTCTTTCTGTTCCCAGACAAAATACACGGACACACACCTCCAACACCTACAGCCTTCGTTGTACTCTTTGTGTGTATGTGTGTGTGTGTGCATGTGTACAACGCACACACCAGTGTCCTTTGCCCTGTGTAAGCTCTGGAAGGCATTGCTACAACAAACAGGGTGGCTCAGAAACAGGAAGGGAGCATAAAAAGAAAGCATAAGTAAAAGAAGTAAGAGGGTGATTTTTCTCCTTTCTATTCCCATGGGTCTTGCAGCAGGGCTTTTCACTTGAGTTGCCACATTTCATTTCCTGCTGTTCATATGTGTGTGTGTGTGTGTGTGCACGTGTGTGTGTGTATTGTGAGCATGTGTGAGCTATGCGAAGGTCTTCTCCCTTAATGTCTTCCACCCTCATCCTCTGCAGATGGCAAGCAACAGACGTTTCCCTTAGATGAGATTTGAAAATAATTGGATAAGCACAGAACACACACACATGCCTACACATGAACGCATAAATAGATACATGACATGCACATACATAGCCTCGCATTTAATAACATACACACAAGAACTCATAAATAAGAGAGGAGGAAAAGAGAAGCAGAAAAAGGAAAAAAAAGAGAGCAAGAAAGTTGTCAGTCAGGACAAATGAGTCGTCTCCTTTTGCCCGTCTGTTCCTGACTTTAATGGTGCCCCCCCATGCTGCGACGCCTCCCTCGCATCATCAAAGCAGCGCAGGCTCGGGGTGGCAAGAATCCGAGTGTGTTTTTTTTGTGTATGTGTCTGTACGCGTGCGACTCTGGGCGTGCGTTTTTCACAGACGCCCCCCAGAGAGACCTCCAGCAGTGTGTGCGCCACAGTTAGGCCTTTTTTTCTGCTGTCAGAAAAGCGAGCGAGCGAGTGAGTATAATGCACATGAGAGGAAACAAGCCTCCGAGTCACTTTCATGCACATATACATACAGTTAGTTGGAAACACTCCCACAGGCAGAGCGTGTGCAAAGGCTCTCTCACACCTACAACCACACGCTAAGAGAAAGAGATAGACGCGCTGAGAGCAAATTAGTCTATATTTAAGTCTTAACTTTAAAATATTTAGTCTCAAAGTCATGCTGTTGTGTTCTGTATATGTTAATGAGCTGGTAAGTTGTCCAGGGAGTGTGAACAGTGTCAGCTATACACAATCAGGTGAAATCAATTAATGTAATATGCTCTCCTCCCTTGAGAAATCATTGGGTTTTTTTATTAAAAGCAATCTTGTTTGTTGTTCCTGTGAGTCTTAGCTAGATTAAAATTGGTGTTGCTCAAATGAAGATCTAATCTACAGCTTCCCAACCCTCCCCACTGCCCCCAGCTGGTGGAGGGGCAAGTCAATACTGTAGATTATTAAATATTATATTATTTGGATTTCATACAGTGACACTGATGCTGATTGCCATTTAGAGAAACAAACATGAAAGTGAAAATACATTTTTATACATTCCCATATAGATTTCTATTAAGTGCCTGTGGGGGCTATTTGGGTTTACTAAAGTTTACTAAAGTACATGCATGCACCAGAATTAGCATTGCTAGCCTAAGCAAACTGTTAGTTCATACATCTAGAAAATTCATCACATGCACACCTTAATAAGAAACATAATTCCAAGCTGTTATCACATAGGCCATGAGAGCAGCTGTCACCAGTGTCACATCACAACCCCGGCCGTGTTTGCTTTGCTGATTGGACGATCATGACACATACCTGACTGCTGTTTGCTCAGGGCAATGGTTTCTCATTTTATCAGAGCTAAATTTAAAGAAACTGCACTGCATACGAAATGCCCACTGAGGGCAATGAGGACACAAAGGCACTAACAATGCAAAAGGCAGATTGAGAAGAATCTACAAAAAATGCCAAGCATGAATCAGTTTGAGAGGTATAAAACAGTGTTTATGCGCCACTAAGGTGATTTCCAAAAAGCTATTCACTGAAAACTTGGCATGCCCCAGCATGTTTTGCAGAGTAAGCTTTAAAAAAATCTGAGTAAACTGGATAAGTGGAGGACAACAGAAGAAGTGGCAGGAACTAAAGTCATATCCTTAAGAAGCAGGAAAACAAATCCAACAAAGACCTGACACAGGATGTGAGAGATGCATCTCGTGCTTCAATTGATCCATCTACTCTTCACTGAAGCCTCATCAGAAATGATCTCAGTGGAAGGGTGACTTTCAATAAGCTAATCTTAAGGAAGGGAAACAGGGAGAATAGGGAACCACCAAATTACACAAGAACGGGACTGAAAATCAGTCTCAACAGATCTTATGGAGTGAATCCAAATTTGTAATTTTTGGTTCAGCTTGTCCTTACTATGTATGGAGTGGAGGCTCTGTATTTCAGCCAGTGGTGTGAAAATTGATTGGATGCACCATCATATTTTGATCTCAAACATGCTCCCAATGCAGTAAAAGCAGAATAGAAAAACACACAATGAAACTCTATCAGTCATGGATTGGCCTCCCCTAAACCCAGGAATCAGCATTATTGAAGCAGTGGGAATCTTGGTCATATGGGATCATATGGACTTCCAAGCTTATTAGAACTTTACGTTTTTGTCTCATATCCTGTATTTCCGTGCATGTTTCTACTCTTTTCACATTTTCTCACAAAATATAAAGAAGAGAGGGTTGTTGCAAGACTGTACTTTTTGTTTACTGAAAAAAGTGGACCTTTTAGTGTGAGGGAATATGAAAACAATTATTTTTTAAATTAAAGCATTGATGCATGTTTCAGGTTTTCAGTTTTACTTTAAAACTACCAAAAACTACTTTTATATTTAGCCTTGGCTTGAACTCAGATCCATCTTTTATGTATCAGTGGATCTCCTGGTGTGGTAGTTCAACAGCATCCGTAGTGTTAACGGGTAATATGAAAATTCTGAAAAACAGCATTGCAGTTCCAAGTGTGCTTATGAACTCTAATTCTAACCATATTTTTTAAAGGACATGCGCTGTTTCAGCACGGTTCGCTGTCACACAATAGTTGAAGATGCATCTATAATTATTACCTTTCAAAACAGTCAAGTAAAATAAGAAATGATCACCAGATTATTTGAGGCACATTTTGACTTGTTACTTTTTTTGTTCTGAGCTGTGTGTGCACGTGCATGCGCACCAGCTTGCATGCACGTGTGACCTTCGGAAGGGCAGGAAGAATAACTAGGGAGCTGGCTTTGACTGCGGCACATCGATCGTGGACCCCTGCATTCTCCTGCTCAACAGTCACTCTCTGTACACACACCAACACCCACTCACGGACACACACACGCACACTCGCCTCATTGACCAAGTAGACTTACATATGAGTGACGGGGCCAATTTCTCTCCTTTTCCTCCCCTTGTTAATTTATGGCCATTGATCTACAGTGAGCTGAATTTATATACACTCATCATGCTCTCTGACTCTCTTTCACACACGCGCACATAGGTCTTTTGTGTGGCTTACAATGCAGTGCAGTGACACATGCTTTTGCTGCCTCAGCACAAATAGTGGGAAGAAAGTACAAGAACACGCTGAAGGACTCAGGAAGTGTGTGAAGCTGAACTAATGATTTTCTGTGTGTACCGTATTCGCTAATGCCGTTTACAGAACCTGATAATGCCAGTATAAAATGGAATACATGCTTATTATGGCAGAGTACAACAAAGCAACATATTAATAACGTTAAAAAATAATCACTTTGATTTGAGAGGTCAAGGACAGTTATTTAATACCACTACCTGCTGACAGATATTCCAGCAGAATCCAGCGCACCAGTCGGATCCCAGTCATGCACGATGCTGGTCTGTGAGCAGTGGTCCCACTAAATGACCTCAGCACTCATGGAGTCTGTTTTTAACAGACATGTATGAGTAGCCTGCTGGAGGTCATGTAAGTCTCTGGAAGTGCTCCTTCTTTTCCTTCTTACACAAAGGAGCAGATACCAGTCCTGCCGCTGGGTTGATGCTAGCTGTGGACCTATCCAGGACTACTTCTGTGTTAGCCCATCTCCTGATATCTCCTCCACACTCTTGAGACTGTGCTGGGAGACATGGCAGACCTTCTTGTGATGCTGCATATACTGTAGATGTGCCGTGGCTGGATTTTTTTTTGGGATCTTGCTGTTGCCTCTCCTGTGCACCTGTTGTCACTTTGATTTGCACTGAATCAGCTGAAATGGAGTGGTTCGTGCTTCCTAACTGGACAGATCGATATCCCTAGTGTTTAACTGGCTTGGGTTATACTGGGATGAATGAGTGTTGCCTTAATTTTTGAGTAGTGTAGTTTGGAAGATTGATTTGTTCTTTTTTGATCTATATAGGGAAAAATGACATGATTTCTGATGATATGTGACCCATTCAGGGTATCCGTTTTAAATCTCAGTCAATTCATCAGATTTTTGTCTTGGATACTTAAAGAATAATATTTCACATGTTTAAAAACTTAAAAACGTGTTATCATTGAGTACTTTTTACTTTGGTCTGGTCAGTGTACCCACCAGGATGCAGACATTGTGATTATCAAAGTTATGGAAATGTGATTCATTATTTTTCAGTTAGAACTTATAAAATCATCATTCAAACAAAAGAAATCAAACAAAATATAATGAGAATGAAAAAAACTAACTTCATGACTAGTGCATTTGTCCATTATATGTTTGGTATTAAATCACATGGACTGAATACTTGACACCCCCCCCCATTTAGCATTTACGTTTTAAAGTGCACTTGTTTAATGCCCTTACCTCACAGCCTTTCAAATGACTGAAAAACACAGGCTACAGAAACCATTTAAATGATCCTTATACTCACTTCAACCGCTTCTGTTTGCAATAATTGCGTTTGTCTATCGTGTATTCTCACCCAGCTGCATCTCCATGTTCAACAGACAGCCAGGTGGTTGGAGAGAGCGAACGCAGCAGGGAGCAGATTCTTCAGACCTTGAGCGACCTGTCCAGGGGCTTCCAGGATATTGCAGACCGTTGTCTCCTAGTGCTGCATCTGGAGGTCAGGTATGGAGGAGAAACTGGCTGACTCTTGTTGTCCTAATCCCACAGCACTCCCTTTTTTACAGTGATGTGGTTAAAACACATTTAATTATCTTAATATAATATACTTATACTATACTATACTTATACTAATATTTTTGCAGCATATATTTAATATAAAGAAATTGGCCATAACAATTTGATCAGTTTCTCTAGTCAAGTCATAAACGTTTACACATTGCATTCACAGACAACATTAGACTCAAAATGCACAGTTAAAAGCAGGTGGTGTCAAATTGAATTATATGAGCGTGGTGATGTATTTACTTTAAGGTAATGAGTTTTTAGTATAAATAGGTTTTGGAAGACAAAATGTTTTGAAAACAAATAATATCATGGGGAAATCACATTGCTTCAGCTATCATCATTCACTGGCACGATGCGACATGCAACAAAACAACGGCAGTCATTGTTTTCCAAGTCTGCACACTGGCGCCATAATGATTCATGTCATTTCGTGGTGATGATGAGCCTCAACTCATCAAGGTCCTCCTGCACATATTATTTATCTAATATTTTTTTGTGTGGATGTTATTTGAAGCACATCAGATAATGCAACTCTGTTTGTGTTGCACTTCACTTTCACCCTTTTCACCAGAAAGTCTGTAATCACTGCCTTTGTAATATTAATCTAAACAAAAATCAGAATATACTGCTGCTGAGCGGGTTCGACTCACTTGGAAATGTCAGTATTTCTGAAACAGAATAAGATCAAAGTAGTAAACTGCCAAGGAACAAAGATTTCAGAAAAAGAGTACTACTCCCTTAACAGAACAATTAAAACCAGATCCAGAGAGGAGCCATCTGAGCAAGTAAACAAGTGCTCAGAGTCTATTATGTTAAGAAAAACAAAGACTTACTCATCTTCAAGCAGCAGCTTTGTTAAATGGTACCCAGAAGACACTTGTCTTCTCATCAGCAGAGAAGAGGTGACTCCTGGATGCTGGCTCTGGGATGAAGGTTGGAGTCGGACGTGCAAAGACAAACCCATTTGAGACTGGCTAGTAAAAGATGAAGATTACGACTGGCAGACAAACACAGACTCGGGAAAAATGTCATGGAATTGATGTGATGGTGCGGAAGTGCTCTAGTGGTTAAAACAGGATAAAAGAAAGGAGTGGCTCTAGTACTAGAGTGAGATTCCTGCTAATCGGAATGTCGCGGATTGATGCGTGACTCTTCCCGTCCGCATGCCGAAGAACCCTCTTCCGATAGGCAGGTTACGCCAAGCCGTCCATTGGTGTGAGTGTATGTATGAGTGTTAGGCAGGCATAGATAAAAGCACAAAAACTACTTATAGTGTGGCCTGTACAGTCACTGTTGTGGTTGACAGCTTGACCATATGGTATGTAAGAAGTAGCTGTCAAACTAATGCAACTTATCAGAAGTGCTTTAGGAAACCTGGGGTGAAATTCCTACCTCAGCAAAATGCCAAAAGACTGCAAGGATTTGATTGCTGCAAATAGGCAAATCTTTGGAAGAATAAAATATTAATTATGTAAAAATGTCTGTAAATATCTTGGCTATATTTTCTATATATAAGTGTGAGTTATGAAAAACATGGCGTTTTCTCGGTTTCCCCAAACTTTCAGAGAGTGAATAGTTGGTTCCTACACACAACACTGCCTAGAGTACGTGTCATTAAGTGAGATGAGCGAAAAGAACCAGTGGCGTCACACACATGCCCTAAATGCACGAGTTCAGAAATGGATCTTCAGCATGTGTTTTGAATGTCAATATCTAAGTTAATTTACCACACCATATACTTTCTCACACCCACATTCTTTAATGGTCCTCCATCATCCCTCCCCAGTTTTTTCCATCCATCCATGTACTACTATTCCCCATAGACCATTGTGTAGCTTATGCAATATTGTTGATGATTCCAGTAGAAAACCCTCCCTGAGGCTGATGTCTAGCTATATGCTACACTCCATTGACTCTCCCCATCTAGCAAATTTCCCTTGATAGTGGTACCAGCTAAATGAAGCCATGAGGAAGAAA
>VOQJ01017526.1:113776-124402 GCA_015052665.1 Apistogramma diplotaenia | reverse complement strand
TCTTGATATTGTGAAACCTACAAATACATCCTGTAACAACATTCAGTAGCATGTTTAATTTGTTGATCCAGTCCTGCATTTACATGCATCTTCTCTTCTCTTCTCTTCTCTTCTCTTCTCTTCTCTTCTCTTCTCTTCTCTTCTCTTCTCTTCTCTTCTCTTCTCTTCTCTTCTCTTCTCTTCTCTTCTCTTCTCTTCTCTTCTCTTCTCTTCTCTTCTCTTCTCTTCTCAGACTGAGCTGAGTCGTCAAATGTTCTGATGTATTAGCTTCTATTGATTGCCTAATAGCTGTCAGCGTGTATGTGTGTTTGCGTGCGCTGTAGTCTGACGTTGAGGCTAGCCCTTGCTCCAGACAGGCCTCAGACCTTCAGCTGAGTGGACTCATAAAATACAACCACAGCAGCTCAGCATCCATCTGTGCCTCAGTCTGCTTCAAACCACACAGAAACTCACCGATGATAAAGATAAATGAGAACTTTCAAATGTGCAACTTTTTATTCTTTATAAATGAGCGTAGATTATTTTTGGTTGATTTGCCCAGAGATCCTGGAGAAGAGTGAGGACATGCTTCGGTCCTCTCTGATCAACCCATTCATTTTTCTTCTGTTCTTTCCCTTGAAGTGTGAATTAATTAATTAATTAATTCGATTTTATTTTTATTTTTGTTGTATTTCATATAATGTGGTGCTGAAGCAGTAGATTTGTTATGCAGTTTTAGGTATTGACTCTACAGTTAATTTGGAAGTTTTTTTTGTGTAAATTCAATTTTTTTTTAACTCTTCTTTGTTAGATTTTTAATCCCAACTTTCTGACATTTAGTATGTGTGTGACCCCTTCTTTTAATGAAACCTTTGAGTTAAGTCATTTAAGTTTGAATGGATCCACTGAGCTTCTCCACCCCCTGTTCTCTCAGCCAGGAGATGAAGCCGATCAGCTTGTGTCCTGCCATTCATCGCCCATGTTGAAGCTGTTGTCTCCAACCAGTGATTTCCACCGGGAGAGTGGACCGTTGAGTGGGAGACACGCAGAGAGGCTCAGCATTCTGCATGCTGCTGGCTGGATGAAAGCAGATCAAACACTGTCTGCAAAGCCCCTCCATATTGCTCCTGAGAGTGTGTATCTTCTAGGGGGGGATTGATGCGTGGGGTGGGCAGATGGCCTTATCCTTCCCTGTGGGGGCTGGTGTGAGGTTCCACTGTGGTCCCAGGGGGCAACATATTTGCTGACACACACTCTTAGAAACACACACCTCACATAACTCACAGCAACCCTCAAAGTAGTCTATCACAGAGTCTACTGTATACATTATACATACTGTATACATTACCTATCTATCCATCTATCTTGTTTTAACTAACTGTTTTAAGCTCTGATGGATTGCAGTGCTTCTCTTTCGAGCCAATTCATATGCAACTGAGCTGAAAGTAGTGACTCTTCTTGTCGGCCGACATCTGGCATTGTCATTCGGGATGTTAGAAACTGTTATAGAGTTCTTCTCCCCATGCATTGTGCTTTACAATAGTTTTTCTCTGTGTGCTATTTGACTGTGTTTATGCGCAAGGCTTTTGTGTGTGCCCGACTGTTATTCCTGCGGGTGATGAAGCTGGTGGCAGGTCAGTGAGGAGAGGGCCTGGCGTTACAGCACTCCCCTCGCTCCCACCCTCCCTTCTCTCGCTTCTTTCTGTTACTACAGAGCATCAACCAACACTTCCTGTTACCCCTCTGATGTGCACGCTTTGATATGCTTCTTCTAAACCTCACAGAGTTTTGGGATTTTTTTTTCCAATGAGACACAATACTGTATGCGTTTTGTTTTTGTTTCGTCTCTGACAGACTCTGACCAATGTAATCCCCTGCAACAGTTGCCTCACGTTGCGACACCCCCCGCTGCACCTGAGTGTTTTCTGAAGAAAGTGCTTCCTGCTGTGGGGTGATGGTGTTTAAAGGATACTGGTGCATACTTGCATTAAGACAGTGATATCACTTTAGGCACCTTCAATCAGTTTGTCTTTTAATGTTAGTAAGATGGAGCAGAGGGAGATTTAAATGTAAAAAACAAACAAATCAACAACACTATAAAAGAATCACTAGCAGAATAACTTCATGTGTTGTTCCTCAGTGAAGGATTTACAACATATGGACACTGTACCCCTGCCACAGGCGCATCCGTGCAGGAACAAGGTGACCTCTCTGCCTCTAAAGATGTTTGCTGTTAGTCCAGCTAATCCTTACTAAGCTGTCCACTTAGATAAACACTTGGAGGGAGACACTTATGTATGGAATACTCACAGTAAGTGCAATCCTGTCAAATAGAGATCAGATCGCATTCTCACTTTCACTGTTCGAGGATAGATCCGTCTTTGGGGGAGGAAAGGGAGACGACGATTTAGAGACAGTCTTACACACAGCTTACTGTACAAATGTCACTTTTCTGCAAATACAGGAAAATGCAGAAGACGAGAACATGAAGGAAGTGGGAGATCTCATTCCTCTTGGGGTGGATTAGCTAATAAGCACCCTTGTCTTTTCTTCATCTTCCTTGTTTCCTTCATCAATTTTTTTTCCCTGGGAATGCGCAGTCACCAGCCACACAGGACAGCCAGTGATTGATTTTCCCACTGACTACCATGAGAGCATATTAGTAGGCCACACAATGTACTATAACCAGCGAATGTACACCGGTCGGCCACAAAATTAAAACCACTGACAGGTGACTTGAATAAGATTGATAATCTCATTACAGTAATGTGCACTGTAACATCATGCACACCACACACAGCCCCCTATGGTAATGGTGCTCCCTGATGACAGCAGGACACCACACCAAACTGCAAACACTGCTCAGAACAAAGTGTGGGACCATAGCAAAAGTTGTCAGCTATCAGAAGCTAGTGTGGTCACTTAGGATCATCTGGGTCTTCCACACCCTTCTTTCCTTGCCTTTAAAACAAAAAACATTATGTAGTAATGTTGTAATCATAACTACACTAATACTGTTCGTGAGACAATTTACTGTGACCCCCCCCCAGTCAACTCCCAATGGTCTGTGATGTCATAGTACAGAAGAAACGAAAAGGCTTCAGAGAATGGACGCTTAGCAGCCACCTCAAGGCTGAGATGACTGTTTAAGCACCTGATGCTTTGCACCGGTGCCAAACATCAGCAAATCTGAGGCCAAACGGTCATAAACCTGTTCATCCGGGAGACCGGCGGTAATGATTCAACAGAAAGCACGCTGACAGTGACGGAGATGAAATGATGCGGCGGGTACTGAATGCACCACCACAGCTAAGAGTATGCGCGCTTGTGTTTTGTGGGTCACACTGTGTGTGTGTGTGTGTGTGTTCCAAAGTGTACTGTCTGTCTGTGCTTGTGACTGTTCCCTGCCGCAGGAAAATAAAGTGTCTTGGCCCTGGAGCCACAGCCGTCCATCCCCACCCCCAGCACTGAGTCATGATGGCTTTTTGACAGCAGAGCTCGGAAGACAAATGCCCCCGACCTGCTGAAACATTCATGTAGCCTTATGATCCTCTCCTACAACTAATGTACCCTAACAGGCCTTTATGGCCTCTTTCTAGCCTAGCGTCACTTTAGTGCTGCTTCCCGGCGTCTAAGTCCTTAACACCCTGCTGGTCTTTTAAGCCCTTCCAGCAGTTTTGCTGGAGAAGCCTTGTCTTAAGAAATTCTTCTCAGCACACGAAGGAAGGCTGCATAGAGAGATCCACTAAACAAAACTGCATATACAGTAAATGAACATGTCTCTGCTCCATGTCTTCGGGGGTGGTTAAAGCAGACTCTGCCATTTGCCTCCAGCTTCATGTTGTTTCCCTTCTTGTTTCTTTCATCCTTTGTATGTGGTCATTAACAGGTTTTTTTTTGTAATCTGACCCCTACGGACTGCATTGATCTGTTAAGATTGTCACTTATAAAAAAGAAAAGGGTTTACTGTGACCACACGGGTTTAAGGTTTGACAGTTGATGTCAGCGTCCGTCAGGGTTGCGCTGTTACCCAGAGGAGAAGGTGTTGAAGAGTAGGAAGGGAACACGGTGGAGGCCTGTATAGGCAACTTTTTTTTTTTTAAAAAAAATGACAAAAGTCACAAGATAAAACTTAAGAAAGGCGCTGTAAAGCTGTCTGCATTCAGCAAAAATGACCTCAACCTGTCATTGGACCACATCCCTCTGTGTGTGTCCACCCTGTGTGGGTCCACAGGGAGCTCTGGCCTGAGCAGTGTGTTTTACTACTCTCCTGGCCTCCCCACTGTGTTTACCTCTCCGTGGTAAAAATGCCATATGCTAAATGGGCTAGTGTTACAGCTCTGGTTTCCAGGCAGCCCATAGGCCCCACACACACTCTAACATCGGTCAGAACAGATATCTAAGCTATATCTAAGCCTATAAAGCAGAGCTCCATTGATCTGTTTATGCTTTTTGAACAGTCACCAACACATGAGAATCA
Organism: Apistogramma diplotaenia; assembly: GCA_015052665.1. NCBI lineage: Eukaryota > Metazoa > Chordata > Actinopteri > Cichliformes > Cichlidae > Apistogramma > Apistogramma diplotaenia. The sequence goes on along the minus strand of VOQJ01017526.1, from coordinate 119,943 downwards.
TTTTGGTCACAGACAATCTTCTGATGGTCATTGATTCATTTGGTAACACCAGAGCAATTAATTAGTGGTAGCAATCATTGCTGTCCTTTGTTTTCAGTCCTTATTGAAGCATGAGCTATTACCTCATATTATTTACTAATTCAGGAAGTCAGCTGAATAATTGTTATTTGCTTTGTTTTATTTTTAGCTAAATATTCAGTAAGAGACAAATCCTCACATCATACAAACTTTCCACCCCAGACTGCATTACTGAACAATGTTCTTATTGACTGAGATAATAGTCACAGGATACGGTAAGAGTCAGCCCACATCACTGATAATGTGCATTCATCAGAAGAAAACTGCAAAGCTCTGCAAGAATTTTCTTCACCTCAGGAGTGGAGATATGGTGGCTGCAGGGCATCTAGACTCCAGGTATAAAACAGTACCCATATTTATATAAAACACATTAGTCAGATCATTCATTATCCTGCAAACAACAAACCTGCTAAAGCTGTGGATGGCTTCAAGTGAGGACTGAAAAGCACAACATCACACAGGCAGGGAGGCAGCGGGACAAACAGTGAGCTTTTTGTCTTACAAGCTGCTCCACAAAAATCCAGCAAAGCATTCAATCTAAAAAGGAAAACAATGCACAAGCTAACATTATGACACAAAAAGAGGCAGGATACACAGGGGGAATGGGAAAGGTTTGCAGATGCTGAGGGAAACAAATGGACATAAATGTGTCATTTCAGAAAACATATTTATTCAGACGACCAGTTTTTTTCTTTTTTTAAATACCTTTTAAAAGTTGAAAAAGGCTGAATCTGGGCGCAGTCTTCTGAGCGCTGCTCACCCACAATTTGCAGCAATGTTTGGTGCTGTGCTGGCGTGTGGCAGTGGGGGAGATTTACTGCACTCTTCACATAAATCTTGTTCTTTATCATAATAAGTAATATTGGCTCAAAAGATGTATGATCCTAAAAAGATTGGTGGAACTGCCAGTGTGATAGCAAACTAGCAATAACTATGTTATAGTTATGGCTTTACTAATCATACACGGTTCAGATTTGCTTGGATTTTTTTGGGGATCAATGACATGACTGAGCAAAGATAAGCATGTGGCATTAGCACCCCTGACTGCATGATTTTATATGCACTTCGGGTCCGTCTCTTAGGCTCCAACTCAGCCTTCCCACCACAGCGCCCAGAACGCTCCAGTAGCAGATCAATGTGTCTGAAATGGAGCTGACCCGCAGTCGGCAATAATGGTGCTTGTATCATCTTAAAGGGCTCTTCCCAGAAGACCTTCCTCCTCACACTCTCATACATGCGTCAAACACAGGAGCCAGCAGAGGGGAGACAGAGGTCAGTTCAGTGTTTAGCCTAGCGAGGCCTGCTAACAGTCAGAAGCTTACATTACAAGGTCCCGTTCATTAAGGGCCTCAACAAAACAGCGATAGTTCTCAGACTCGGTGGCGTATCAGGAGGGGGGAGGTATCGTATGATCCGCGTGTTCTCTGCAACAGGAAGCATCTGTTTTCTTGACATGAAAAATAAATCAAGCACCTTTCAGCCTTCTTGTCTGTATTTGTGTGTGGATATATTGTATATCACTGACCGCAATACATCAATAATGGCACCTCTTATCAGAAAAAGGTTAACTCATGAGCACCGTTTTTTTTTTATTTCCTGTGGAAACCTGTCAGAGTGGTCAGTTCCTGTGGATAACAAGTGGAGATGTCACCTTCACCACTGTATAGTGGAGACTGCTTATTGGAGGTCAAATTAGCTTCACTGATGAGCAACTGATCTCTAAAGGTCCTGGCAGACCTGAAAGGCGTCCTCAGGGGAGTGGGCTTTAGATGGGCTTCTTTTCTCTGCTTTACAGATACTGTGGGAAGGCATGGAAACAAGTAGAAGAGCACTGAGTAATGTGTAAGCAGTACTCTGTGCAGGTGACAGCAATGTTTTCTTTTATTGGTCACTTCTCTCTTTAAAAATAGCTGAGCTCAGGGCTTGAATACAGTAACCTATAAACAAATGGCTAAATCCATCTTTTATATACAGTCTGTGGATTTTGCGTATGACATAAACCACCTTAAACTTTTGCTCTTTATTACTCCGTAGATCGAAATCTCCCTTTAAAAACACAAAAATTGAATCTTTTTTTTCTTTTCATTTTGAATAAATTAAATTCTATTGATTAAACATATTTTTCATGAATGAAGACAAGATAATGGGTTGAATTCAGAGCATATTTCCTTTCAACCCCTTCAGGTCGAGCTTCTTCTTTAAGTTTGTGGCCTCGTTTGAGCAGCTTTATAGTGACTTCTAACCAGAATAAATAAATAATTCATAAAAGAAAGCAATGGGATGAAGAAAGTCAGAGGAAGAAAGCTCTCAACTAAGAGCAGGCAACAAATCCACCTGTACGCCTCTCTCCCCAGAGCAGCTGGATTGGTTACACATGCTAATCATGTGTGTTGATTTGATTTAATCTCAGCTGCCAGCGAGGAGGGCGGCAGCACAAGAGTTTCCCTTCTGTCCTTGCAGTGTTCGGGCCCAGCGCCTTATTGATCAGAATGAGTAAGTTAATAAGCTTTAGACTCATTCATCAGCAGGGTAGAGACTGGAACTGCACACGGCAGGCTTAATCAAGTCATCAGAGCCCGTCAAGCATGAACACAGTAATTAAAGGAAGAGGGAACATAGTGATGGGGAGAGAGGAGAAGAGCGGGGGGTCTATAGGGCTTGTCTTGAGGAGAGATAGAGAACTTCAGTGCTCCATTTATTAAGCACCGATTTATAAAGACAGTGGCTGAGGGATGACACAGAGTTACAGTCATCACTCTTTCTTTTGCCAGAAATAGCCCTCACATTAATCCAGCCTTAGTTAATCAACAGCTGAAATACAATCAGCCAGGCGATCCAAACAGTAACCCGAGGACAGACAGTTCATCCTGACTTGAGCAGACCCCCCTTAAGTGTGCAAACACGTACACATAACCAAGACGAAGAACAACACATCCCTCCTCCCCTTAATGGCACACACAGCCGACAAAATTGCCAATAATCATCCTTATCATCATCATCATCATCATCATCGTCATGCTCAACATTTCACCACTGCAGCAGAAACTCCACGTGAGACCAAAAGATGATCTCATCTGGTTTTCTTGCCGGGCTGCTGAGGCCCACTAAATTTACAGCAGCAGTTGTGAGTGATGAAAAAGCTGTCACTCCGGTCTGGAGCGGAGGAGGAGAAAGGCTGCAGGTACTGATTTAGAATCGCAGCCCATTTGAATCTATGGATTCTCACTGTTGTCACAACTGTGTGTGTGTGTGTGAATTAAGCAAACCGGAGGCGTTCTGCACAGGCAGGTCACTCGGACAGGCATCCTGCTGGTTGTTTTAATGGGGACGCTCTGTCCTTTGCAGCACAAATAGCTTTCATTTGTTTTGGTTTTTTTTTGTTGTTGTTGTTGTTGTTGTTTTTTTTTAAGAAAACAATTTTGCTCATTTGGACTGCTGAAGCTTTGCATCAGCTTTAATTAAAAACTTGATGGTTCATAATCAATATGGACAGAATGAGATGTTACAGGGATTAAATACTCATTTATTATGAATATTACCTTTATTATGAATAAACAAATGTCTCCTCCTAATAATTGGGCTACAGGTAACCAAATTAACTTTATGCTTGGATACTAAAATGTTGATTATTATTATTATTTAAGGTTCTACCGGAAATGTAAAGTTATTTTTTAAGAATTTTACAACAAGACATTCACATTTTCCCAGTTTTAAGTACTGGGAAAATAAATATCTGCAACCAAACCAGTTGGTTGTCTGTATATGCTTGTGAGTGTAACATGCGAGCAATGGGCTTCACTCAGGTGCTCCTATCCCCCTGTGCCCTATTAGCCTTAAACCTGACCATTACACTGTCCTTTCAACTCCCGTGAAAAACACACACATAATGAAGCTCCCAGATTGGGCGTCCATTAATTGTGACTGTTGTTGTCCTATAACCCGTTTCTGCCTGGATATAAAGCTCTGAGCTAAGAGGTGTATAGCTGTGTTGTGAGGAAGCTGACGGGCATCATTGTCAAAAGTGAGTGTTGAAGCAGAGATGCACACACAGAAACACACAGTAAAGAGCCTCAGGGTGGATTTGAACCATCGCCATCTCTCAAATGCAACAAAATGTCAGAGCCACAGTGACTTACTTCCTGATGTTTCTGTTCTTTGCACTAACTGGTTGAAGATCTCAATCCAAACTCCCCTCCCCTCTGGTCTCTCTAATCACATAGTGCAATAGACAGGATGAATACTGATCCCCCTCTGGGACGAAAACCAGCCACCGCAATCACAACCTGCTTTACAACTCATAATTAGCACGGGGAGAACATCTCCCATTTGGGCTGACAGTCCGAAAAATAAAAAAACAATACCATGTGTCTAAAGTGTGATGATAATCCTATACTGGAGTGTACCTGGGACATGTACACTGATCCTGCAAACACGTGCGCCAGCTCGAGCACAGGCGCACTCCCACAGCAACTCAATTACAGCACGAGTCCTTCATAGATCTGTTAGTTTATCTGATAGCCAGATCACCTGATCGATGGAGAACAACCACTGAGGCTTTATTTAAGCCTGCCGATCATTAATGTGGGGCCTGCAGTCCAGAGACAGAGCAGTGATGGAAACCTGTTGAAGAGCTCGGCAGCACAAACAAGGCAACACCAGATGTGTCGGCGCTGGCTGTCGTCAGAGCTTTTTGCAAGCGGGATCGAGAGTTTGCGAGCTTGATTTCTCCCTCTGCTTGATGGAGTGAGCGCTGGGTGCTCATCTCATTTTAGATAGCAGTTGCCCTCGCTGTATTGATCCCCATATAATCATTGACAGAGCAATCTCTGAATGACTGGCATGGGATTCAATTAAAGGCTCAGCCCACTGATGATTTCTTTTTTTCATCCACCTCGTATAACACCACCTCCCTCAGTGCCTCAATGGGAACACCGCACCTCCCCAATTAATGGGTAACTAACAAATGAAATGAATGACCACTTGTTTCTCAAGTCACAAAGACCTGTGATGAGAGCGGCCGGGCTCTGAACACAGAGACCCGGGACAGCACACTCCAGTGTTTGCATTAAGATGTTGTATAAAAGTTTGCCCTATTGTGCGCCATGCTTCCTGGCCCATGGTGGGGCTTACTGTCACGGGGCTAATTGTGCCTCTGTTTAGTCCTTTTGTGGCAAAGCACACTTCTCTTGTGTGTGGGGCCAAAGAAAGACGGCCTTTTGGAGCTTTTGGAGGGGTCTGGGGGTGTTAAGGGCACGAGGAGGAGGGTGAGCATTGGCAATAATGAAGGAGCAGGCACGTATGACCAACAATGAGATCCATGGGATTATGGTCCAGACAAAGACAGTGTTGCAGTAATTACAGTGCAAACACCACTGCATTGTGTGTGTGTGTGTGTGTGCGTGCATGCATGTGTGTCCACAGAAGTGAGGGTATTGCTCTGTTAGCAGCTGTGTCTCAAGAACCTGATCACTGTAAGAGGAAGGTGTGTGTGTGTGTGTGTGTGTGGGGGGGTAGAATGAAAGGAGGGAGAAAATAAAGGGAAAGGGAGATGTGCAGGTTGTGTTTTCCCTGTTTTTTGAACTAATAATGCTTTAATTTAGAAAATTAACCAAAGAACATCATAGTGGTGACACTACATATTCAGTCAGTCTCCTAAAAGAGAGAAATAAGACTAGAAGACTCATTCTTTAAACACCTCAATGAGAAAAAAAGGGCCTGTTTGAATTTAAAAATATCCCATAAATGTGCACACAAACCCACAAATTGGCAAAATACAAAGTGATGATCTTCAGGATCGCAAACTCTCAAGTATTAAACTATTATTAAACTTTCCTAATTTTATTACACTGTTAAGATGCGCATAAAAACAGGTGCGTTACTGTTACCAGAAATTAAACACTGCAGGAAGAAACATGCTTGCAGTCCATGATGTGCATTGATCTTAGCCCGCCAAACACATCTTGGGAATTGTCACCAAAACGAAGTCATACTAAGGCCTTTTGCTCCAGTGAGTCAGCCCCCCCCCCCCCCCCCCCCCGAGCTTGGGTGGTTTACCCCGGTGCCCCCCCTTCCAATAGGGCTAGGAGTGA
>VOQJ01017526.1:78168-103761 GCA_015052665.1 Apistogramma diplotaenia | reverse complement strand
ATATTAACTGGTGTGCATGGGCATCAGTACTTTTAATTTTGTGCATATTTCACCAGTGAAATACACTCGCAGTGCTGACACTGGCCCCCCTTTTTACAACATTTCACAGCCTATGGAGCATCAGTCCTCTCTGCTGTCTGCTCTGTGGCCCCCGAGACCCAGTATTGATCAGATCCTTTCATCACAGGGACCGAATGCAGCATAGCTATTGAACCATCCACCAAAACAAGGCGCAAACAGTCTCAGACTCCAACTTGCTCCGCCTTCATCATGTTAAGGTGTTCTGCAGCAGATGCACTAGGGCTCGAAAGGCTCCCCGAGTCGTCACGCTCAAGACGTCTCTCCGTACAGATTCCCATCAAAAGCAGCACGTGCTCTGATGACCTTGACGGCTATTGTGAGAGGACTCACAGAAGGATAATCTGTTCACTCCATCAAAGCATTGTTTGGGGAAAACAGCGACATGTTCTGACATGTCAGAGGGAGCAGATAAGCAGGGGGGAAAAAAATGTACTTGATTTGTATTGCAGATACTCAGATAACCATGGAAACTCGGTTTCAGCTGTATCCATGTTCTTTGAGTAGTTTTCTTATCTTTCGGAGTCCAGACGGTGATGGCTTATCATGTAATATCTTGCTTTCTTGTTAGTTCGAGTGAAACCATCGTCTGAACAGAGGAAGTTTGAGAGCTCTTGCCGCAAGACTGCATGTTTTCACCCCCGAAATCAATTTTGTAACCAAATAGGCAAACCCACTTCTGGAGGAGGTTTCCCCCTTAGACTTAACGTGCGGTGCCTTTTCCCGCTCTCCCCAAACCCCATTGATGTAAACCCCATCTCAATTTGCTCTGCCTCAGAGGGGAGGAGCTGCTCTCCTTTGTAGGACAATGCGGTTTACATTGAAGGGTACTTCTGGTGTCCTTGGAGAGCGAGAGAAGGATGCATATGGGTAAGAGAGAGTGTATGATGTGCGTCTTTGTGTCTGCATGCGTTACACGGCGAGGCCCATCACTCTATTTCCCAGCTCCAGCCCCTCATCTCTGGGGTAATATAATAGGCACAGCATCTGAACTTTACCTCTTTTACTCTACTTTCAGAACAAAGGGTGACATTAGAGTACAGTTCACACATTTCTTTGAGCGGGTTTTGCTTTTCCTCTGTGTCTTATAAAGATAAGATCCGGTGGCTCAAGACTTAAAGTAACACAGTGCCCTTCATCTTTTCTCTCCTCTGGCTGTGACAGATTTAAAGCGGCATTCTTGGTGTTACTATGGTGAACGTTTGTCTGAGGAGCCCGTTCGTTTGTGTGACTGTGGCTCGCTGCGGCGGAATGACAGTTTGCAAAGACGTATTTTAAACACTTTTGTTCTTATAGTTAGCTAAAAGAGAAGAGAAAAAGGAAAGAGCACCTTTTTAAAAGTTGTGCATGAGCTCAGCTTACAATAAAAAATGAACTGATATTACAACCTTTTCTTTATTCTCTGTTGTTCTTTAATAAGCTTTCCCTGTCTAGACCTTGCTATCTCTTTGCATGCAGAGGTGCTTGTAGCTAGCTTCCCGCTTTACATGCAGGATAAGCTTAATTGATTCTTCCTGGCTGACATCCCCGTGGCCTCTGCATTAAGTACTGTAGTTTCCAGTGCAGAGGTCTCCGAATCTTACATCCCAGTGTGCAATATTGGTGTTTTTGCGTTATTAATTTTTTATTGGGTACTTATGGAAACCATGTGTCAAGCCTCTGCTTATCACTGTGGGAATGTGGATTTTAAATAAGAAGTGAAAGAGGTGGTGCCCAGTTTATGAAGAGAGGCCTTAACAGCAGTCTTGTGTGCACTCTTGACACACACACACATGCTCACATAGGCACAAGGGTGTGTTTTCTGACACATTTAGAAAGAACAGTTGCTCTCAGTCTTTCTCCTGAAGTGTGTGCAGCATGTTTGCCCTGCAGCTTGGAAAAACAGCGGAATGATCTCTGAGTTTACAGTTAAAACCTCGCTGTGTTCTCATTTTTCGTGACGCAGCATGTCCCTTTCTGTGCTCGCTCAGTCACTTTCTTTAAATTGTGTGTCCTGTTCTGCTTAGCAGCAGCCAAAGCAAAGGCAGGTTGTGCGCTTAGACAGGCAAACAGTGAAGTCCCCAGAGAACCCACGTTCTCCCCGCTACTCTCTACTCCTCCAGTCTCTGCCCCTGTAGGCCGACGGGCTCAGGTTTCAGGATCAGTTTAGGGTACACATTGATCTGTCAGAAGCTGGCACACACGCATAGATAGAAGACTGGTCTTGTTTCATCACCGTCCTTTAGGCTTAGTCTCATGGAGGGTTTAAATTAAGCTGCCCCCCTTTTCCCTCCACACTGGCCTGTGAGCCACACTGGCCCCGCAGGGTTACTCAGGAGCAGGCAACCTTTATAGCTGCATACTGCGGGGCTGCCAGCTCTGACTACTACTATTACTATGACTCCCCTGTGAACCACTGACCTCTGTGTGGCTATGCTACTGATGACAATGTCCTGCAAGAAGAGAAGGAGTGATGACAAATAAGCGAGTGCGGTAGTTTGTTTCCAGTGGCGGAGGCTTTAACTGCACCGATTGTATTTAATGCTCAGCCTAATTGACCAGTGGCTATTTTTCAGTGTGGTGTCCACTTGTTTTGACAGTGTGGGAAGGTTCCTGGGGAAATGCCACAAGAGACTTTTTTTTTTTTTTGTGATGTGAAGAATGCCTAAAGTCCTTTTGTTTTCAGCTATGCAGGAAAGAAATGCTTGCTTTGTTCTTGCTGCCTCTTTGGTGCATGTTGTTCCACCACATCCTCATTGATCCCTGACTCCTTTTTTGGCTCCAGCTGAAATAAAAAAAATAAATGTCTCAGAACACCTTTTGATGTGGGTTAACGCTCTGTGCACAGAAACGCTGTCGAGGTTTGGGGAATTTTTATGGTTTATGCATTATGGCTATAATATAATTAATAGATGCCTCCTTGTGTGTGATTACATCATTGGCATCTGTTAAGTAACTTGTTCACAATTGGATCCAATTCATGTCTAATTAACGAGGCAGCAAGCTTCTCCTGCAGCTCTCCCCTCTCTGTTCTAACGCCCCCCACCCCCCACCCCATCCTAGAACATGAGCACCGGCATATCAAGTTCATGTAGGCTAAAAGTCAAACGGGATTGCAACCCTGTTCTCCTAGGTGAAGGTTTTCTGCTTAACCCACTGCAGCATTGTGTCTCCTTTTTTGCTTTACTCGATGTAGTGTATTGTTCAACACAGCTACCGCAACTTTAATGTAGCATTTGTAGGTATAAGTTGCATAGCACCCCCCACCCCACCTTCTCCTTCCTTTTTATGTGCACAGCTTTAATATTACTCCACTGAGCTGTCACATCTTGCAGTTCTTTGCAAGTGTTTTTGCTTACAGTAATAATAATAAAAAAGATAACAGGACGCCACTTCACTTCATTTTCATCTCGGCTGACAGAAAACACTCAGTCATTTCTGTGTGTTTGCAATGGTTAAGCTAATCATAGCTGATGAAAAACATGCCCTTCCTTTGCCTGTTTTGTCCAGTCCGGAAATGAATTGCCGTCAGTAATTGCCAGATGTTTGTTACCAGGCGTGCGGTATATCCTGTGATGGCCTTCAGAACAGAGGGTACTGCTGCTAGCACAGGCCGTATTCTCGGAAAGTCATATTCTGTTCTCTGATGGAGCTGCTTTGGATTTAAACGTAAGTGACTTTTCTCTTGGGATCACAGGGTTACGCTCGCCAGAAACTGTATTTCCACATCAAGCGCCCCCCCCAACCCCACCCCGTGCATCTTCTCTGCTTCCCACAGTGCAAACTCCATGTTGATGCAGCCTTCAGGGTGTTTTTAAGAGTGTTGCTCTGCTACAGAGACAGGGGTGGGGAAAAAAAAATATATTCTCACTCCATTCCAGTGTTGTACCCTCTTAGCGGTAGACTGGCTTTTGTTCTCCTTGACCCCTGTGCTGCTCAGATGGAGTGTGAGGGAGGGAGGGTAGCTGGAGGGAGAAGTGTTAATGGGATTTACATAAGTGCAAGAACATGTGGAGAACGAAAAAAAAAAACAAAACACTTGTGCGATTATGAAAAATGTGCTGTTGCTCACAAATATAATGCTGTTAACAGATACTGTTATCCATATAGATATCCAGCAGATTCTTTTCCCTCCTTGGTGCCATATTCAATAGATTCATTTAATATACATTGTCTTATGTTGAGCTTACCAGCTCTAAAGGCGGTGGATGACTTTAAACACTCTGACCCTATCTCTGTCGGACACACTCACACGATCACATGCAAACTTAAGCGCCAAGAAAAAAAGAAAAAAAAGAAAACGCGTTATGACCAAAAACACTCCCCGACAGGCGCACAGACGAGAGTGTGCGCGATCATCTGTCTCTCACGGCGACGCTGCCAGGCTCTGTTGTGCCAGTAAATGTAGCATTAATCTGCTTGTGCATTATGCAACACAGACTAATAAGTTACACATGTAACTGTGATACAGTTCACTGAAGAAGCAGTGTTTTGACAAGAGTCATCCTTAGATGTTGGCAGCAGCTGTTTTCTCTATGTGGGGAGGTTAGTGGGTTGGGGAGGGCATACAGGTACAATGGAGGGTTGCCTTACTTAAAACAGATGCTTTATGCAATGTTATTTTCCTCATGCTTGCTACAATAATGTTACACCTTCACATTTTTTTTTTGGGTGGGGGGCTTAGTTTTAAGGAGTCAGTAGGCTGTGGGTGTGATTGGGGAGACGGCAGCTGTTCAGAATTGGCAGGATGAGTGCCTGGGGGAGGGGAGTACGCATATATGTGTGTGAGTGTGCACCTGCAGTTGGGGGGTGGGTGCAATCTGGGGCTTTGGGAGTTGCTGGTAGTTGTGGGTAAGTGTTTGCAGGAGGCCTGTACACTTGGTTTTTCTGCAAGTGCACAAAAAAAAACAGGACAGAAAAGTCTCATCGTCAACGTCAAGTATGGCTTCATACTTTCCTGCCACAGTGTGTAGGAGGCACTGCTACAGAGCACAGTCTTTTTCTTACTTGCGTAACACCAAATTAATGAAATCTGAATAAAAGCATGGCACGGCTATGTAATCATTACATCCTCTCGTCCTCTTCTTTTGTGTAAATTATACTCACATGATGCAGTTCATGGCTAAGAGCTCATTAGGTAGACGCTCATCCTTCAACGTACCAGTAAATCCAATTGTCTCAGGAGTCCTTACATGGCAGTAAATTGCAAAACACACCTACAGGAAGAAAAATAGCCAATTTTTTTTGTTTATGAATAAGCCTGGAGTGTCTGATGAGTCACTAAGATGTAAAGGGGAGAATGTTAACTATTAGAAACATTGTTTTAAGTATGAACAAAACTTTTTTTTCCAATGAGCTCTCGAGTTGGATTGAGCATTCTTTGTGGTCTATAGGAGCAGCAGAAGCACTACACTTCAAATTCTCGGTGCTGCCTGAAGATATATTTTTTCTTTTGGTTTTTTTTTTTTGAGGTGGGGTAGAGCTTTAGAACCGTGTAGCAGATTGCCGTGCCACGTCTGTCACTGAGAGAAGCTGAAAAGTTGCAGGTGTCAGCTTGCGACACGCTAAAACCTAAGCCCCGTCCGTACTTGCTGCAGTAATGAACTGACAGCTTCACCAAGTGCAATGTGGTTCTGTCCTCGGCCCAGATGCCTCATTCATGGCCACTCATCAGCTGAAAGATTATCTGCCACCCTCTCAACTGGAACATTATCTGTGCACGCTCAAACACACAGCTTGTTGTGTTTCACGCTAGATCTTGGAGCCCTCCCCAGTATGTTTCTGTTGGCAGGGAGGAATGAAAGGGAGGTACTGTGCAGGTCTCCTCAAATGTCCTGGATGCTACAGTTCTGGTCAGAGGTTTCTCAATGTGACGATTCACAAACACAGACAGACCTTTACAGGCTTTAATTGTACCATTAATCTCATAAATCTGGCGACGAATCCAAACCTGGAATAGAAATTTGTTGATTTAACGGCTTTGCCAGAAAGTGGGTGAAAAAATTATAAATAAAAATCTCAAAAGTAATTACTCTGCATGTTGCTCTGCCTTGGTAGAATGATCTGATTATTTGCAAAGGTGTTGACCTGAAATTATTATTATTATTATTATTATTATTACCTTTTACAGAAGGTTTCATCACCAATAAGTACATTAAAAGAACTTTTCACTAATTAATCATTAACAATTAGTCTGGGATAAACAATCACTTGTATACTTTCTTTTCAAATCTCGTGAAGGGAATGAAAGAGAAGTCACAAAGAAAGATTAGGAGGAGAATCCAAAGAAGATGATGGATTAGACTGTTAAGCAAAAGGATTTGCTAAACGTGGAGGCATGTGAAAGACTTCTGAGAGTAAGTAAAGTACGGTGAAAGGGGAGGAGGAGCAGAGGAATTAATACGTTTCTCTCGAGCGCTGCCTTTGAACGACATTTCATCGCTAAAGCCATTTAAAGAGGACTGTGTTGCTTTGATTGGCTTGTCACAAGGGCGGATTGTGAAGGAGGTTTCAATTGTAACGGCATTCACAAAAATGCCCTTGCAGTTGCTGAAGTGTAACAGCTAAAGTAGAAGTGAATCATGGCTTACTCATAAGTATTAAAGTGCAAATGTGTACACTGTTTTTTTTTTTTTTCCCTCCACACTCGCTTTTTTCATGTTTGCCTGACAGGAGGAGGGCAGAATAAATACTGATTGTTTTACAAAAGTCAGTCAGTGCACATTAGGCACCAATAAATAACAGCAATATAATTCAGGTAAATGGCAAGTGGTTCTAAGAAAGGAACTTTTGTTTTTCCACGCATTGCTTTAAAGGACAGATTTGCATTAGAGGCCTAGTCACACATTTTAATGGCTCACAGAAGAGTGGGCAGCTGAGCTCAGTCCTGATGTGTAATATTTACTCGGCTCACCGTGTTCCCAGATGATTTTGAGATATTCTTTTTTTTGTTCCCCATTCTTTTGCATGCTCGTCAGTCCTTTCAGCTCCTTGAGTAGATTTTTCTTGCTCAGCTGCAGCAGATTTGAGGACTTTTGCTGCCAGTGCAGGTCTAGAAGCCTTAGGCCAGCAATGATATCAGCAGAAAATGGTCATTTGGTGTCAGAACTAGGGTCTGATGCTACTAATGCACAGTGCTGTGAAGCTGTGGTTGAGTGGATCAGGTCCCTCAGGAAAGCGCTTGCGTGCTACAACCACAATTTCTCTGCAGACTTTGCTAAGACTCTAATTAAAATAGTTAATATCCTCTATGGCCATCTTTTAGGAGGCTTTTCTTATACCTAATACTAATGAATAAATAAATGTGTATGCATTCATGGCTGGTAGAAGGGTTGTTTCACCAGCTGGCTGACTAACTGTACCTCAGGCTCTCTGTTGCAGCTGAGAAAAAGCTAAAAATAGAGAAAAGCCCTCCGTCCTCTTTTCTCCCATTTTCTAAATATTTGATTTTGCAGAATGAGCTCGGGAAACCCCTGCGTGTAGCAGCACGCATGAAAAATTCATTACAGTTAGAATTTTTCCTGCACTACACAGTATGAAGACTTGTGCTACGACGTGTAATAACACAAAACACAATTTCTGAGTGACACAACCGGTGCCACTCAACTGCAGCATGTGCTGAATATATATGAATGGTCCTGCACTTGCTTTCATTGTGTTTTAACACTACATGCTCCATATAGCAGATGGATTATGCAGAAGGTCGCGGGGGTTTTAGCTTGTTGTACAGAAACAGAACATAGAAGGGGGGCTGGGATGGAGGAGGCAGGCAGACTTGAGATGCTGATCAAGTTCTTAGTGTTCCTTGTGACTTGTCATGTCTCTGCTTAAGGGGCTTACACAGTAATGCCTGGAGGTAAAGTGGTACAGAAGTCTGATGGGTGGCCTGAATGTTGATTTTTTTTTTCAAGTCAGGGCGGCTTTGATTATGCTGTTCAAAAGGTTCCCAGTAAAGACTTTAGTCTGGGTCTGTACCTGCCTGTGCTACTGCACTGCTAGGTCAGTTTAAGTTTAAAGTTTTCCACTTAATCCATTAAACTCTTCACTTTCTGCACCTACTCTAGATTACATCACAATCTGGAATATTTAGAGTATTTACAGTGCTAGTACTATTAAATATTCCCCAACTATAAAGATGAATACGTGCATCGGATTCCTGATGCCATGTTTAAAACGAGCACTGCATCATTAATCAAGTGCAGATGTAATATTCAGACTAGCTCTGCAGAATGAGGCTGCGCTTTGTTTGGGTGGCACATGCACATTCACGTTTTACCACAGAAACAGGATCTGCCTGCTTTTAGCAACAGTAGTTTGCAAGCAATTGAAGGTATTAATTTATCATTTCACATTACTGACGCACTGAATGTGAAAATGCATCACATACCATGTGCCTCTGATGTCCGATGTAGTAATAATTGGTACAATAGTGATTCTGTTGGTTCCAGTTTATTCTCGTGCATTTCAGCCACCAGGACATTTTTGCTTGTTCATGTCTCTTGATTTCTGTTCTTATTTGACTCGAAGCACTTATACAAGAAGCTTTAGAGAACTTTTCCCCCCATTATTCACCTGGGCCTAAATGCAAAAACATGCACAATCTTGCAGAGGCGACTCATCCCCCAACAAATGTGCACTTCATTAAAGCTGGGAATACAACATGATGCATCAACACATAGCAAATGGATTTGAAGATGCAAGCCTTTTTATTTTGTGTGTGTGTGTGTGTGTGTGTGTGTGTGTGTATTGTATAAATAACTCATGCATATTAAAGCAGTTTGTCCCTCACTCTGTGCGCGTTTGTGTATGTGCCCTTTGGGTGAAACTGTAAGGTTAGGACTTGTAAGAAGACACTGCTATGTCAGCAAGTTGTCATGACAATGCCGTCATTCCCCTATTTCATTGTGTTTTTCCTCCTCTTGTCTCTCGGGGGTTGGAGAGGAGGTCACATGACCGAACTGATCCCCATAACCCAGGGATACATAGAGCAGCGTTCCCTTCTGTGACTCTTTCCAGCAGCAGCCGCTGCATAGATCATTTATCAAAAACCCACCTCTACACTTTCCAAAGGGCTTTAGGAACTCCACAGTGCAACAAATCAAAAGTCTGTGCTGACATATCACATAAAGTGGATGTTATTGAATAAAGTAGAATGCCTAATTCATATTTCCCCCTCTGCTGTACAGCAGGTGTGAGAATCAATTATTATTGTAGGGCAGAGTGAAGAGTTAACGTGGGAAGCATAACGCTACATAAATCAACGTGGCACAGCTCAAGTAACGCTCACAAGACAATGTGACTGCATCTTTTTTAGAGATTAGGCAGCTCCCACGTAATGCACTGAATACAAATGCAAGGTCGCTCAGTTGCTGCCTGCTATCCATTCCCAGGCTTGTTTAGAGGCTGGCTGAGCTATGTAGGCTAATGGCCAGGTGGAGCACTACATAATTTATTGAAACAAAGCTTCCAGCCAAAGAGCTGGAAAGATGGGGATTACAGAGCAAGGCTCGTACCTCTGCAGCCTTTATTGCAGGACGGCCACAAGAGAGAAATAAATTCCCAAACAAATGACGTTTTCACAGTGGGCTGAATGTAAACATCGATGCGCCCACGTCGTTTGTCTGGAGTTGCAGGTTCGACCTTTTAACTTCACTGTCAAGGAAAGCCCCGTCCCTTTATTTCATCGATGTGCTTAAATCAAACCATTAATCTGTGCTAATTAGTTTGACCACCAGGGAGCTGCTTCATTAGGTGCAATGTGCTTTCTCATCGGATCCTGTGGCTCTGCATCCTCTGCTGCTCTGGCTGAGTTTCACGGCTGAGGGGTGAGGAGAACACAAGGTCAGGAGAGGTCAGGGGGGGATGGAAGGTCAAGGGAAGCCGTTATATTTTTATGCCTGAAATTCCATTCTCTACATGCAGCTATACAAGCAGCTAGGTGCCATGGTAACTACCGAAGATAACAGCATAAAAACGCCACAAGATCGAGTGCCGCCGTTCCTTCCTTCAATTCTTTCAATTCATTCCTCTTTTTCTCTTTCACCTTCATTCATTCCTACGAACTCTGAATGAGTCACTGCAGCTCTTGAATACAAAGAATCAGAAGAAACCGGCAGCTAACGGTAGTGCGGAGGCGGCAGAGCGGAGACAACAGAGCAGAACTGGTCCCTGAAGGTTAGATGTAAGAGGGATGCTGCTGAGCAAGCTTTATCACTCAGCTACACAGCAGGATCAGTCTCCACAGACTGCAGTCCAGCTCTTTTTCTGTTGCACTCCAGCTGTTTCTTGATGCTCACTCTTTATTCTCACTCTCCATCTCAGATATTGTGACCATACATCACGTTTGGTCAGATGCAGAACTGGTAACACTGATTGTGGGTACCCCCCTTCGTCCTGACCTTTTAGAACTTATTGCTTCTTTGTAGCAAAATCCATTTTAGAAGCATTGTTTACTGTCCTGCAGAATCAGGAACAATTGCCAAATATCTTCTTATTAAATTCCTTCTAAGTTGTCAATGCGTGCCTTACAAGACTGAACAGACCCAAGTGTAAACTCCTGCTTAACTGGCTGCTAGAGGCATAGAATTATTTTCTTTCAGTGTCTTACTTTATTGTCTTTCTCTTCCTGGATTATTGTTGAGTAAATCTTCTTCTGTGTCCATCCATCACAAACACTCGAGCAGAACCACTAAATTGGTGTCAGCGAAGCTGTTTAAAACTCTAACCTCACTCCTCCTTCACTCTCACCCTTAAATGCACCTTGCCTCTCCGCTGTCACGCATATGGGTGAATGCACATTAGATTTAATGTTTTTAAGATGCAGGGAGAGCTGACCTTGAATGCCGTTGAAGTCACTGAGATGTAATTTAAACGCTGTGCCTTCGTGTTGAGATGTTTTCAGTGCAGGGTGTGATTGTATTTTCTCCGATTATATAGCTCCGATAATATTTTGTTGCTGATGTTGGATTTTGTGCATGTTGACTTGCATGCAGTGCGGCCACATCCTCAATTTGTATCTTTTGATGCACGTCTGATGCATAGAACATAGCCATTATCTCAACCCACTGAAAGTCTGACTGATCATCCGCGTAGATGATTTAGATGCCCACTTCCTATAGCATAAGCATGAAAATTCATTAACTGCAATGCAGCACTGCTAATCCATTACCTCTACATGTGTAGAAAGCATTAAGTCTTAATGCATTGTCCTTCACGTGCTGCTGGTGAAGGTTTATTGCGTAATTCAGTGAAGTGAGCATGTGGGCGCCATGCATTCCTCATTGGCATGCACCCCTGCAGTCCACTGACGTCTGCCACTTCAGCATGTGTTGTGTGTGTGTGTGTGTGTTTGATGGAGCACTGCTGCTGTGCCAGCATATTCCTCAATCCAATGGCTGTGCCCTGGCTGCCCTTCAGGCTGGACGTGGCCCTCCAATCCCTTCATCCCGACCTGCTGATCCTGAACTATCTCAGATCTATGCCAAGTGGGCAGGATAGGGCAACGTGTAAGGCACAGTTCACAACCACCCCATCCAAAACCACCCCCACCTTTGTCCTTCAGTCGCAAAACACCGTTAATGTGATGGATGGAGTAGCAGGACAGACTTATCCAATCCCCCAAAGGGGATAAAATATGGCCGTCCTCACTGAGCCCCCCCACGAATGAGGAGGATGGAGTTTGGAGGGAAATCAAAGGACCATGCTTGGTGGTTAACCTTTGCGTGACAACATGCTGGCTGGATGCACCTGGTGTATTTGTGACTTAAGCCAGAATGTGCTTAAACTGTGTTGTGTTATATTTGGGGCAACGAGAAGCTCTGAGGGCTTTATGTGTTGCAGTCCTCTCCAAAAATGTCCACCTTAACTAGTTATTTAGTTCTGCTTTAATGATTTTCTTTATTTCTGCATTTTTGGACATTTGATGGAAAATTTTACTTAGTTAATTGTTCGCCGCACTTGGAGGATCTTTAAGACCGACACTGATCCGGATATTTGGTGATTTAAAAATCTGATATTCCAATATATCAGACAAATTTATTTTCAGACAAGAAATAAAGAGAGTTCCTTAACATTTGTTATGTGTAGTTATTTATTTGTTCATTTTACGCTGATACCAGTAGATTGTAAAATAGCTAATATCGACTGGTTCTGGCCACCGGGCTGTGATGGGGGCAGCACATTTGAATCTGAAGCCCACCTTGCAATCTTTAAAATGATGTGAACCAACACATAAATTGGTTAACATTTCCTAGAATTCATGTGTGGCAACAAGCTTTAAGTTTTGTGAGGCATTTTTAATTTCAAGATGGACAAAATGCGATAAGACCTCTTGTTGTTCTTGCCAACTGTAATTAATTGTTTATTGTCTCTGGGTGCTAATATCCTGTTACTTTGTGCAAATGGTTTGTCTGCGGGAGTGAATCGACTCCCCCGGCCAGCAGGATATGAGAAACCGCAAAGTTAAAAAGATCAAATGTGATATGGGAGGGTTTTTATTGGAATGAAGCTTATCAGATCTCCACACATGGTTATATGTTCTGATACATGTTTTATGTGTGTTTCCAGATGTATAGAGTTAACGTGTTCTTATTTAACCTTCTATCCAGTAGTCTTTGGAGCCCAGCAAATTGGTCTCTTACATGGTGTGTGACTGTTAGTGTATATCTGCTTTAGGCTGGCACGAGAATTTGTTGAAGGCCTTTGAGCAACATTTTCCTCTCTTCCTCTTTTCCTCAGTACTTTTGTTCAAGGGAGCCTTGATTTAATTAAGTTTTGATAAGAATTTGGGCTTCAGAAATATGTTTTTGCTACTTTTCTGGCCAAATCCATCCAGGAAATGTTGCCCAATAACACCCAAAGTACTTGGATGAAAATATGAAGGTGCTATATGCAAATGCTGGCACGGCAGCTGAAACATTTGGTTAAAACAGACTGAGATGAAATGGTGTTTGAGTTCCCATTCTGACAAAACCAAACTTACATGGTGGATAATTTGTGTGCACACATATGTGTGTGTGTGTGTGTGTGTGTGTGTGTAATCTAGCTGAGGTCTCCGGTCTCCGGAGATTTGATATTTTGGATGCTGGTATGGCCACCGTGCACACCTGCTGCCTCTCCTACTAAACAAAGGCTCTGCCACAAACACCAGCATGTGTGAACACACACTTCAGAGTAACAACAGATTTTGGTAGGTGTGTGTGCACGTGTGGGAGAGGAGCAACAGAAGCATATGGCTCGTAGCTATTTTGATCTCTGACTGCAAAGCCTGAATGCGAGTACACATTTTGTCATTCACAGAAACATTTTTTGTCATTCACAGAAACATTTTCAAGTACACACACACACACACACACACACATAGAGAATAATTATTAAGTGCTAATCAGTCTGTCACAAGCATTCTCTCACATGTGCACCCATGTGCCCAGCTAGCACCAATGTTCCAGGTGTAATTATAGAAAGTTTTGCCCCCTCATTCTGAGTAGTAAATGTCTGCAGGAGGTTTTTCCACTTGTCCAACTAAGGTTATCTAACTTTAATGAGTTTTCCACGTCCTGAAGCAAAGTAACTGAGCATGATTGGCTCTCTAAGCGATGGTCTTAGACTCTGGAGAGTTAATGTTTCAACCACACAAGGTCTGCTGGCGTGTCAGAGCTACAGGTCATTGCGAGACCTCCGGAAATCTCAGATCGGTTCTTGCAGAGGCTTCATGAGCTGTGAGAAATTTCCTGAAGGGGTGGTGGAGAGTTCCCACTGATCTCAGTGCAGGTGGATGAGGAATTGGAGGAAATGAACAGCTCCTCCAGGTCTGATGCAGTCAGTCATTAAGTATTAATGTGGACATTTGTAGGCTTTGCTGTCTTCCTGTCTGCAGGCTTCACACTCATCAAACCTAATAATAAATGATAGCATTTTAAAAAGGCTGCAAAGACTTTGTTATGCAGACTTTTGACTGTTTGGTGTGTGCCTCTTATAGCCATCATGTATGTGATGGGAGCACTGGGACCTGCAGCTGGCTACCTGCTCGGAGGCGTCCTTATCGGCTTTTATGTTGACCCCAAGACTGTTGTCAACATAGACCAGAATGACCCTCGTTTTGTTGGCAACTGGTAAATATGCAGCCCGTTTCCTTGTTCCTGTTTTTTATGGTATGATCGACCATTTCTAAACAATTTTGCTGTTTATTCTTTTCCTTTTAGGTGGAGTGGCTTTCTCCTGTGTGCCATAGCTATGCTTCTGGTCATCTTCCCCATGTTTGCCTTCCCTAAAAAGCTGCCACCACGCCACAAAAAGAGGAGGAAGAAGAAGATCGGCTCCCCGGGTGACGTCTCCAGTGATGATGATGTGATGAAGGAAAAGTCCAGTAGCAAAGGCCAAAATGTTTCCTCCTCCATGGGCTTTGGAAAGGATATTAAAGGTGAGGAACAGGCAATATTATTTTTATTGCTCTAGGTATTCAGTATAGATGGATCTCTAGGTACCTTACATGAAAGAACTATGAGCTACTTGTGTAAACAGCCTTTAATCCAATCAATGACTGGGATTAGTCATTTTATCCTGTAGCGTAAGGTTCGCCGAGCTCTCCTTTAAAGATGTTATTGATTAGTGATGGACGAGCGTGTCTACACAGATGCCTAATGAAGCAGTAAACCTTAGAAGTGTTGGTGGACATTAAGTTCTGTTAACTTTAGTGAATAAACGGTAAACATGGCTGAAGGTCACAGATGGGACAGCAGGGCTGCACAATTAATTGAAATTGAATCTCAGTCACAATTTTGACTTCCAACATTTGAAATGCAGGCGCTGCCAAATAAAGCGCACAGCAAAAGCAAACAGCAAAAGCAAACAAAGCATTTCCTAAATTATCATCGTACCGTGTGCCTGCATGTGCTCGTCTCAGCTGTGCAGCGTGAAGCTTCCTGAACTTGACTGGATGTTTGGAAACATTTTCTGATTTAGCCCAAGTGATGGTTAAAAAAGATAAAATCATTAGCAAAGAGTGAGAAGTTGAATCGGAGTCGACCACTGTTTACTTTGGCTAAAAGAAGAACTTTTTGGGTGCCCGCTTAATGAATTCCTTCTTCACTACAAATCTCATATCAGTCTAGACAGCCGTGACTGCAAACTGCAGCTCGACTGGCGTTTGGAGGCTTCCAGCTACAAAGTATTTTAGTTTATGTCATCTCTGTGCCAGATGCACCAGGAATCTCCCGGCTTTCCCTGGAAGAGCTCCTGGTTGAGTCTTGCTCCAGTGTTTCCCAGTTCTCTCAGTCAGACAGCTCTCTCTCTCTCTCTCTCGCTTTTAAATGAGCTCGCGAGGGAGCTCAGTCACATTTACACACACACACACACACACACACACACACACACACACACACACACACACACACACACACACACACACACACACACACACACACAGGGGTAGACAGACTGAGCTGCAGCTGAAGAGTACACGTTCGAGTTTAGTATATGTGAAAAGCGCAACTGTGAATTTGAACATGTATTTGGCATTTCTGCACACTTATTAATGAGCGGCGCAGTCGCGATTCTGTCTGAGAAGACAGATGCTGTAATGATGATGAATGCATTACAGCTTCATCGGCCCACAGCTAGCTCTCCCGCTGTTTTATTTGTCTCAGCAGAATGTTTTGGGCTGTTGTGCAAACTGTGGCCAATTTCGCAGACTCGGGAGGTTCAGTGTTTGGATCTGGAATGTATTTCAGTACTGTGCATGTCCTTCAATTGAGGTGTGCTTGTTTGTCTATAGCCCAAATTCAGCACTTTCTGTGAAAGATCCGCTGCAGTGAAGTAGCATTTTTTTTTACCAGGAGTTTTTTTTTTTTTTTTGCCCTTCACATCATAAGCAAACACTTAAAAATGCCAACCGTGAATTTTTTTGCACATCAGAGAGAGAAACTTTTGATTATGGAAAATTCCAGACCTTGGCCTACTGCTGTGTGAATGCAGTTCCCCATGGAAATATTGGCTGTTTGAATAATAACTGCTGAGACATACTGTGTATTACAGCCATGTTTCAATTAGTGATTTATTACCTGACAGGGTGAAAAATACAGACACAGATATTTCAGCTGGCATTTATTCCTGTCACAGGATAAAATGGTTTGCAGAGAACAGTCTTTGTTCTCTGGAACAATATTGTACTGATCCAAACCTTAGTGTCCATGTGATGATCCTTATAGAAGCAGTAAATTTTGGGAGAAGGTTCTATTTAGCTGCAACCTAAACTTTACTTACTATTAATAATATAAACATGAAAAGTCAAATCAACTAATCTGGTGCCCCCAGATCTTTGTGCAGGAGTCACAGGTTTTAGATTATAGCCAATCCACTTCTGGGCTTGACCGACTTGTGCAGGACTGACCTAGGAAATAAAAAAAAGATGGACGACGCAATTTGACTGTGTCATCAAATAAATTCTAATACAAAAGCAAGTGTGGCAACTATTGCGAGCCAGTGGTCTGTCTGATTGAGAGAGCAGCTGCTGCAGATGCCAGCAGGACTTCACCATCTGTCCCCCTGCACACGTCGTTACAGCACGCCTTCCAGGAATGAAATAATTAGCATCGCTTTCCGATTCCTACCTTTGATCTGGGATAATTCTGATAGATGCCGCTAATATTTTCCTGCCTACAACAAGATCAGATGAATTAGTACTGAGGCTGTTATTCTCAAATGAAGGCACCATGTCACCCGGCCACACTGATCAGCTTCTTTAATCGAAGGTGATGATAACATCGCTTTCTTCCTGCCTTTTCTTTTGTTCCTGCTTTGCTTTATGGCATTTACTTTTAAAGCCTACAAGTCAGAAGCAGCCTCATGATAGCCGTATGACTGCAAAGCCTTCATGTTTGCTCTCAGCCGGGGTTTAACACCTCTGGACGCACACACGCACACACGCACACACATGCACGCACACACAGGAGGAGACTGGAGATGCCAGTTGTGCAGTGGTAAGGTGAGCCGTCCCCAGCTGCCCTGACTGATGGGACCACACACACTCATATGAAGTCTGTAGTGATTTTAATCATTAAAATATAAGACTGTGATTATAATCTAATAATGAAATCATGTTTTTTTTCTTATTGGAATGAGGCCCAAAGTTCAAATTAATTTGAATAAAGAAGCTTTACTGACGTATTTGTGACCTCACTTCTTAAAGTTGTTAATAATAATTTTTTAAGGAGATGTTTTTCTGACCTTGTGCTTCCATGAATAGTAAAAAAAAAAAAAGCAAAGGGAGGCTCTTTCATAGCCTCGTCTTTGTTTCTGTTCACTTTTAGAACAATAAACATGAATCTTTGTCGTTTCGTTTTGTTAATTCAGTCTAATGCTTTTTTTGTTGGTGGTGTTATAGTCAAAGGAAGCACAACAGACTCTTAAACAGTGACTTGCCCCAGCTCACGGTGACTTTGGAGATTTCGATCCTGCAGCATATTCAGGATGGTCCACGGGACATCTAACATCCAAGCTACACGAGCAGTAGCTAGAGAAGCAGGAGCTTGAATCGGAGGTCCCTGTGGACTGCAGAGATCCTCATTCTGTCAAACTGCTCCTGAAATCGTACACCTTATCCTTGCTGAGATGCACCGGTGACCTTGTACCTTTTGCAGGCACATTCAGGGACAGCTTATCTTATTCAAGGTTTAGAAACATAAAAGAATCACATAGAAATCAACCCCATAATAACTTGTTTAGTGAGGCTGTGGACAGCTGGCCTGAGCTGCTCTTCAACAAGATTCTGTTTTGAAGCACCGACTTCAATTTTGCATTTGCACCATGAACGCATCACAAGGACGAGAAGAAAAGAACATATGTTGAGGGTGTAAGTGGTCGGTGGGATGTTTTTATTTTCTTATTACTGAGCAAGCTTCTCCATACCGTCATGAAATATTAACTCATTCGACAGTAATGTGCATTGACCTGCCGTTCATATTTAATTGCTCATTAGATAATTCCTGATTATTCTGGATATAAGCTTTATGCAGAGATGCATTTTTGTCATAAAATATATGTTTTGTAAACTTCCTAGGACTATTAAATGCTCTTAGCTAAAATCTTGTGGAATTTATGAACAGAATGGTGTTGATTGGTTCAAGTGGAAGCCACACTTTTGTGTTGTCTTGACAGCAACCATCTGCCCTGCTTGTTTGCCTATGAGTAGCTGAATCCCTACGTGCTCCAATTTGTACACCAATTAATTTTTTTATTGGCACAAGATATTTATCTTTGGGAATCAGTAAAAAAGACTTGCTGCCTCTTTTCTTTGCTGTTCTTTCTCAGCCAGTGCGATCCAAGTACTGGACTGCAGAGGAAGCACAGGGAGTTCAGTTCTGCCCGGTAACAGTAGTGCACTTGCAGACCACATGACTATTGTGTGGCAAAATGAAGGGGAGTTTTCCATTATGGTGACCAAATCATACAGACACTGCCCTCAAGACATAAAGGGGCATGTGTGCCCTTGACATGATAAACCAAGGATGACAGGATTCAGGCTGTAATTTTTGATCTTGATTTGTTTTGTGCATGCACTACTGATAAACGTGATCCACATGTTTGTACTATACACCAGACTGCCTTGTGGCTTTTTGAATGTCTGGGCACAACTACAGATGAAAGGAGATAATTAAAAAGACAGTGTGAATGGCTAGATTGTGCTCATTAATAAAAGGAAAGTATTTTACACAGAAATTACAGAACATCTGCGTGTTTGTTTACTGTCTTTTGCTTCTGCAGTCTTGCATAAAGCTAAAATAATTAACCACACTAATGAGATGAGGCTGAGTGCATCTTTCTGTTTTAACAACATTTGAGTGAGTTTCATAGACATTCGTAAGTGCTGTTTACTCTGACATCACCTAAGGCTGCTATTACTTAAGGCTGTTTTTGGTCATAAATACAGCTTGTTTTGGCTTTTCTCAATTACATCTTTCCTGTAATGATTCTTCTGATTGTTCCACTGAGTGTTGAGTGTGTGGGAGGGACTGAGAGCCAAATTAGGAGATTGATTGCATTTTAATTACAGCACGACAGTAACGAGCTGCTCTGTCTTGTCTTGTGTCGCTCCTCAGACCTTCCCAAGGCAGCGCTGAGGATCCTCAGCAACATGAC
Source organism: Apistogramma diplotaenia (assembly GCA_015052665.1). Classification (NCBI taxonomy): domain Eukaryota; kingdom Metazoa; phylum Chordata; class Actinopteri; order Cichliformes; family Cichlidae; genus Apistogramma; species Apistogramma diplotaenia. The sequence goes on along the minus strand of VOQJ01017526.1, from coordinate 84,573 downwards.
CTTCCTGTTTGTCAGCCTGTCCTACACAGCAGAGTGTGCCATTGTTACCGCCTTCATTACCTTCATTCCCAAGTTTATTGAGTCACAGTTTGGTATCCCTGCCTCCAATGCTAGCATATACACAGGTGAGTGTCTTTCTTTACTCTTAGGTATGAATATGTTGGTACCAGCTGCCAGTTAAAGAGCTGTAGCTGTGGTTCATTTTACCAATCTTCTTTGTGTTTGTTTGTCTACACTCAGCCTCCACATGCACACATCATTACAACTCTTGGAGACCTGCTGGATTTTATCCGGTGGTAATCTTCTATTGCATCCCATGACTGTGATACACAAGTCTCTGCAGGACACATTCACACACACGCGACCCTCTGTACTGCCTGAGAATTGTGCACTGCATGAATAGGGTTCACAAAGAAGCAGCCTAATCCTTCAGTCGCGTCTGAGCCAGGGGTGTTAATACACAACTAATCTGGTATCAGGATGACTGCGCTAAGTCATGATTAAAAACTTAATTATGGCTTTGAAGTCATAAAGGTGTTTGCGTGTGTGTGTGTGTGTGTGTGTGTGGTCATATGGTCATTTTTAGACACACTCATGTGTACACAATACCATCGGCTGTTCTCATCTGCCTGTTGCCAGGATACAAGGGATAAGGGGAAATGGGTGGTACAGTTGCCATGACTACCCAAATGATGCCAAGCTGCCAGAATGTGATGATGGTTGGAGGCAAGGTGGAGGAGAGGGGCCTCCCGATTGGAGCACAGTGCTCCCTCAAGCAGTCAGCTGAGCTGACCAACTACATTTCACTGATGATACAGAGATCATTTCTCATCTTAAGAATGTAGAAACAACAGGATTTGAGGGAGATAGAAGTAATTTTTGTGACTTTTTCAAAAACAATACCCTTGGTATCCTGTCCTGGGATAATACAGTGTTTGATATACGGCATTTATATTAAAATGAACCAGTGTTTAATTCATTTAAGCAGTGTAAGCTTCAGGAACATCCAGACTAACATTAAAATAATAGTATTATATTATTTTAGCCATTTGATATGCACTGTACATTTGCTTATCAAAACCAGCAGTTTCATCTATTTTTTTTTTTAGGCATAAGCCAACCCGAAGGGGTCGGTGAGTAGCCTATTGTAATTGTAAGGAAAAAGTTAAAAAATGCACAGAAATTGACTATGTTGCCCGGGATGTGATCAGAATTCATCATGGACCATATAGGAATGTGGGTCAGGTCGAACTGTTTCCAAAAAGGTATGATTGATGGTGACTGAAAAATCGCCTAATTGTAATTGTTGGCGATCTTTATTATTATACTTTGTCTAAATGATCGCAAGTTTGTCCCCCTGAACATGTATGAAAAGTACATGTGAATTTTTGCACAGCCGTCAGGTCTGGCGAAAAACAAACTTGCCAAAAACAAACTCAAAGGCGGCTCCATAGCATCCCTTGAAAATTCTAATTTCAGGCTCCTATGGGAGAGACAAACGTCAAGTTGGGAATAGGACCACACAATTCCACTCAGAAAAAGAATGTGTCAAGACAAACAAAAAATATTATTGTGGAAACCCCACACGACCTACAGAAAGTCAGCCATCTTGGCGTGAAATTTGGCTTTTGCCGAGTCAGCAGTTTTTGAACAGACTCTTCAAAGGGGCGTTTGACCCGTAACACCTAAATGTATCAGCATCATCTATAGGAGTGGGGCATCAAAGTTTGTCAAAAGATTTTGTATAATCTTCTTCGGTCTCGTCACAGGAGGGCGCTGAATTTGATCTTCATTTCATCGTTTTTTACCCTTGCGTTTTATGTCCTCAGTCGCTCATGCCTTTGCCGATCTCTCCCTAAATGGAATCACTTATGTACAGACCCAGTCTGAATCCATAAATGGCGAAACCATGGCAATTACCATAATAGCACCCCCTACAAAGCAAAATATTTAGATGGAGAGGCAAAATTTTAATTGCTCATACAAGTATGCAAATTGGCACAGATAATCTGTACATTGCCCTGATCAAAAAAGTCAATTAGACCCATGCCTTATTTTGTACGCCATGGGCATGGCCACACCCCAAATGCCCGATTGTATTTCAATGGGAAACCTTAAATTTTTGCATTACACACTATTCACTTCTTTTGAGCTGTAGATTGCTCACATACATTTCCACCGAAGCTCTTGATGATGTTACACAGCAGAAGGGTGTAACCCCGCCCCCGTGGTGAGCATCGATCCTTCGCCGTGACATTTAAATGGCCTCTCATTGTGATGTACTTTCTCCCATTGCCCTCAAACTTAACATTTGTGATAAGATCCACCCCTGAAGACATTCACATGACATTATTGGATGACAGTCGTGGAAACAGGATCTGTCACAAAAACTCGCTCTAAATCAACACACTGTGGAATTTACACACAACAGCACTGCTTTGATCAGAGCATCTTTGCCAGCAGGGATGCTATTCAGCAGGAGAGCGGCTCACAGGAGCGAGTGCCTTTAATATATTTTTTGTTTGTTTGTCTTTTCATCAGCTGAATTCTGGATACTGTAAGCAAATAGTTTCAGTGGAAAAAGCTCTGATAGATCCTCTGTATGCTGCAAGCATCAGCACACAAATCATATTAGCAACTAGCTGCTGAACACAGTGGAGTATTTAGCAGCTAAAGAGGAGACAATGGAGACCAAAGAAATTAAAAGGAGAATAAACTCAAGACTAGAAGCTGAGCTCATTGCTTAAGCGAGTGCATCATTTATCTGAATGGGTATGACCAGTAGTTTCTTATTGCCAAATGTTGGCAGCATTTCAGTAATAACACACTGTTTGCTTATTTAGTAACCCATCAGCTAAATGCTAAGCACTAGTGGAAGATTGACCATTATTTAATCTAGCACTGTATCCTTCAGTGACCACTGACTGAATTTGTTGCTTTTGTTCAGTTAGTTTTCTCTGGAGAGAGATGAACTCAGTCAGTTTCTAGAGCGTTATTAATGCTTTATTAACTGTAAACGGAAGGAGAGGCTCCTTCGTTTAAAGGTGCAGCGATTTATTGAAATGTGGCAACAAAAATGAAGTCGTTGCCAGTCAGAGCCAAACCACGACCAAGCCTCCACTGTATTTGACAGATGGTTGTGACACTTGCTGTTGCACCTCTTTCTGTACATGCAGTTTGAACCAAATTTTTCAAATTTGGAGTCATCACTCCATCCGACCTGTTACTGATTTTTGGTCGAGTTCTTGTATAATTTGGCATATCCTTTTCTTCCTGTTTCCCGTCGTTAAGAATGGCTTCTTGACAAGCCACGTGAGATCATTTCTGATGAGGCTTTAAAGCCAGATGCATCAGTGATGTCCAGTTTCAGGCCTTTACTGGATTTCCTGCTTCTTAAGGGCATGACTTTCAGATACTATTCTCAGCTCTAGATTGTTTTTTAAGGCCTGCCACTACTTCTTTAATCCCCCACTTTCTTCAAATTCTTAAAGGACACACTACGAGACGAGATATGCCAAGATTTCTGTTAATAGCTCTTTGGGAATCACCTTTGTTGGTGCAAAATAAAGGAATGGGAGCAAATTATATGTTGTGCCCAAAGATACAATTTCAACTGGGTTCTTTGTTAAGTTGTCTGTTATGTGTTTATGCTTCAGTCATTCATAGATGAGTGTTAAGTGGCTTAGCAAACATAACTATTGCTCAAGATCTCTTTGGAGGCATGATGGGTGAGGCATGATGGGTGAGTCAAGACTTTTGCACAGTGCTGTATTTAAATAAAGATGACTCAGCTTTGTCTAAAGTGATCAGGCACTGCACGTAATGATAACAATACAGTCCCACAGACATCAAACAGAACTAAAGCGAAATCACATTAATTACAACCTTGTTGAATCAGTATCATGTCTGTTTAAAGAGCTGCCACCGCTACGTGTTCATTAGATGCTGCCGCAGAAATAGAACTGCAGCATCACACGCGCCCCTCTCAGCTGCAGACCTCCCTCTGCTGCTGGGCTTTTTGTTTGTTCCTCCGACTTTTTCACTTTAGCTTCTCTCTTTCTGTTCCTTAAATAAAAGGTCCTTTCCATCCTCATTCTTTTCCTTGTACTGTTAGTGCTTTCATGCTTGTCTCTGCACACTGCACTGTCTCTGTATATGACCAGTGGCATACACACATTTAGCATGGACATATTGCGGCAAATGTGGAACGAATATGTGTAAATTGTTCATGTAACTGATAATAGTGTGTTGGTGGATGTCCTGTCTGACTTTTCCTGTGTACATGTTTAGTGTGTCAGAAAGCACATGGTTTCAGCACAGGAACATACACTTTAAGGATAATATTAAACAGCAGTCTCCTGCCTAGTTCTCACTGAGCATGCTCAGAGATACTTTGCCCTCTCTTGCTTTGTTCTCTTGAGCTCTCCTTTTCTCGTACACACACACAGAACCATACAGGGAGAAGCCATGTGACATTTCTAGGTACTCCTATCATTTCTGTGCTAATCCTCTGCCTTTGACAACCCTCCACCCCTGCTGACTGACCCTGTCTTGCTCATTACCTGGCTGTGGGCATGTGTGGCCGGGTTCGAGGGCTGCCATGTGCACCCATCCTGATCCTTAACTTCAGCACGAGGTCACTGCTAGCGGCCAGTGTTGACTCTTCTCGCTGTCAGTTTGACTGGCTCTAGCGGACTCGGAGCACGTGCCGCAGCCTGAAATGACTCACGGGTAACCCACAGCGTGGCCTTGTCACATTGATGCAGCAAATCGGTTCTGCTTTGTTTCTTTCTTTGAAGTAATTTATTCTTGGTTAAACGAGGGAAGTGACCTTGAGCAACCGTTTCCGACAAAACTCGCAAACAAATCCCCTCTCATGTAAAAGAGTAACCATTCATCTCGATGTGCCTGATTAAAAAGATGCACCCATGTCTCTCGCAGGCGTTATCATCGTGCCCAGTGCCGGGGTGGGCATCGTGCTGGGGGGCTACATCATCAAGAAGTTGAAGCTTGGTGCAAGAGAGTCGGCCAAGCTGGCCATGATCTGCAGCGGGGTGTCTCTTCTGTGCTTTTCCACTCTCTTCATTGTGGGCTGTGAGAGCATCAATCTAGGAGGCATCAACATACCCTACACCACTGGGTAAGCACACATAACCTGAAATAATTGGAAGGAAAGTGTAAAAACACCTGTCATTGGTTTTCATTAAAATTAATATGCATTAGTTGCAAAATGGGTGCACTCGACGGATGTTTTCATTTTTAAATGTGGCATTGTGGAGCCAGAATACTCAAACTACCTTTGACTGTGCGTGCGATCTATCTGAGAAAGGGTGTGGGCCGGGATGCTGTCAGCGTTCCCATCATCCTCGTGTTGTGGCGTGGTGTTGGGAGTGCGAAGGATTAATTAGCAACACTGGCATCTGCTGCGGTGACTCGCTTTGCCACCTCTATTTCTGAAGCCGCTGCTGCTCGACAGCACATCAGCAGCCGGCTGCAGAGTTAACAAACAGCCATTCGGCGTGTCGGCCTCGGGGGCAGAAATGTGGAGCAGACGTCTGTTGGCACATTGAGCTGTGAGCGCGCTCGCACAGATGCGCTGAGGCACCATGCACGCGGTGACCTTGGATGACGTAAAAGTCCCTGCAAACTGATTACAAACATTGCAAATCTACTGTAGTAATTCCCCCTCTCCTCATACTGTTTGCTGCTGGCTTTTTCAGATTCTTCAGACTGTCTGCGAAATGTTAATGCGTTGCGTGTGCAAGCATCTAGACGTGCATTTTTACCCATTAGAAACCCAGTGAATACACGCAAGGGTGCTTTACCTCTGTGAAATGTACTTTTCGCATAGCTAAGTTAATCGAGTTGATTATTTGCCACACCGCCAGTAAATTGTTGCCCTTTAAAGTTTTGAAGCTAACTCACTGATAACTGTAGTCTTTGTTTGAGCCTGTGTTTGTAGAGGGGTCAACAGGACCGTGTGAGCCAGGGGAGCTCCTCATTATTAGCAGCGGTGGTCTCTAGTTGCGGGTAGCACCCACACGGGAAATATTTCACCTAAGCTTGCCCTTTGTGTCTGCGCTCTTATGCTGGTCTAGACGTGCCTCTCCCCCTGCTGACAGACGGCGGACTATCTCACGAAAAAGGGACAGAGCCAGGAGGCATGTCAAGTTATGTAATATCCTTAAATGTCTGCTAAAGTGTTGCATGAGTATGTGTTTGGCTGGCTCTCTTAATTAAAAGCTACAGAATCTGGCTTCTTCACATCACAAGACCCTTGTTCTCCTGGTAAGCCTTCTAACCTCACAGGTTTGTTTGGTGCCCCCCCCCCCCCCCCCCCCCCCCCCCCCCCCCCGCGTTCACCCAGATCAGCCACCCCCCCCGCTTGGGTTTTTTTTGCTTGGG